>VXBO01014855.1:939633-1109407 GCA_013400135.1 Rhinoptilus africanus
TTGCCTGCTTTAGAGCTTTAATTAGTGATTCTTTGGTACAGTAGTCAGTAGTCCACTAGCAGCTTTTAAATCCAGCAGCAACAAATTCTTTCTTAGCTGATGTGGTAGAGTAACAGTCTAGCTAACAGCGATCCTGCTATGAGGGGAAACAGAACCAACTCTCTGTTCAGCAATTTTACTTCTTAGCTAGGCCTCTTCCGACCTCTGGGATCAACGGCGTGTTGTGCGGAGAACTGTTCGTTCTCAGGGTGATAACACCGATGTTTATGGTTCGTGCTGAGGAATGGTACCCAGAGAGGCTCCCGTTTATGCTTACTGCTCTAACAGCCGAGGTCAGCTAATTTCATTATTCGCCCCATTGGAGGATTGGAAAAGGAAAAGCATAGAGGGGTCCCGCCTGGGGGGAGGAGCGGACTGGACAGGTGACCCAAAACTAACCCCCAGGGTACTCCATCCCACCTGCCCTGTGCTCAGTATAAAAGCTGAGGGATCAAAGGATCAGCTCTCTTTCTTCCATGGCCGAGATCCGAGGAGGACCCTGTCTGCTCCCCCGCCTTTGATCCCGATCTGTGCGTTCCTGACCTCAGATCTGGAATCCAGTTCCCACCCCTCGCTGAGTCCAGTCTGGGACTTCCCCAGCCCTGCCAGTGACATCATCCTGGGAGCTTGATGCAGTTGTTTATATATTGTATCTATTTCATTATTTTCCTTTTTATTTTATTATTAATATTTCATTAAAGTACTTTAGTTCATTTAAAATACATAAACCTCTACTCTCCTCCTCCTGTCTATGTGCGAGAGGTGGGGGGAGAGCATTTATTGCCCATCATTGACCATTTTGGCCAAAACTACGACAACAGCTTTGCCCGTTCACTACTAGGACTCCGAGAACTAATTGAGACCTTTTTAGTGGAACAACTTTCTGCTGGGAAATGCAACATTAGTCAGATAAATCTTTTGCAACATTTTACAAATGAAATCTCGACAAAATGTCAGAACGATTTGAAACTGAAAGTGTGTTTCATTTTGATTTTCTCCTTGTTTCATTTAAGCTTTTTTCCTGTGGGGTGACAGCCAGACTGTATTACAAAATACTCAATTGAATGGATAATGGTAATGCTGATATTAGTGGGATGAAACACTCAGATTTTTTTTTTTTTTTTACTTAATCTCTTTTTCCCTTGTATTCTTATTCTGTTTGGATTTTGTGAATCATGATAGTTTAAAACAGGGCAAAAAAATTTTTGCTAGCATTGCCTAAGGGATGGAAATTCTATCTTCCAACTAACTTTAATATAAGTTAATGCATGAGGCATGTTTTTAGCTGGTTTTAAAATGCTACCAGTCCTTGGGAGTTATTCCATTGTAACAACCTAGGGGCTTGGACAGTGATTTTGAAAATGTCTTGGGCTGTCTGCCTGGTTTAACCTTTCTAGCTGTTGATCTGCACTGGCAGGATGGAACAAAGATCGCGTATTGTGTTGTAAATGCTGGGATGGCACTAGCAGAGCCTCTTCTGCAGGGTATGCGCTAAATGCCAGGGAAGGCCTGCAACGTTTTTGTGACACAATAAAACTCCTTCTTGTTCTTAATTAGAGATGGGCTAAAGCCGTTTTCTGGATGTGTAGCGCGACTATGGATGCTAAGGCAGCTCTGCCGAGCTAGTGTATCTCATCTGGTGGTTGACCTCAGCCTGCTGTGAGCGCTTCTTTTTGCCTGGCAACACCCGCCTTTTCAACAAAGCTGCAATGCCCTCAGTGTTATGATGGGATGGGGAGTGTAGGACGTGCATGGTTGTCTCATCTCACTGATTAATGGAAAAGTTTCCTGTTGCTCTGCCCTCAAGCTACAAAATCCATTAACCACCCCTTGGGGTGCCTGAAATTTATTCTGGCCATTACCATCAATTAGAAAGTTAATAGTGTGATGATTACTGGACTACAGTCCTAGCTGTTTGTGTGATTTACACCAGACTAGTGGAAATGGGAAGACGAGACACTCTAAGAACCACTTTATAAGCAAGAATTTGGCACTAAGGGTGTGGTGATGTCAGTATGCCTCATGTAACCATATGGCAAGAAGAATCGTTAGTCATTCTCAATTCTTCTGATTTAAAAGGCATCTTTTAAACTTTAATATCCATCACAGTGAAACTGAGATTTTATTTTTTTTTTAGTTGATGACCATAAGCCTTGAGTCAGGCTGGGCCTATGGGAATGGCTTCATTCTGGGTTGCACTGTTACCTGGTGGAGAACACTCTGATGAAGAAGGAAGGGTGGCAATTTGCGGATGGAGGTTTAGCCATGCGGCTACAGATTCTGGCAGCCCCGTTACTAAATATATGCAGAGGGATGCATGGTCCTTACTTTGGATATGATAGAGACAGAGAGAGAGCCATTCTCTGCTTAAGTTGCTCACCTGGGTTACTAACTCTCAACTAAAATAGCAGTGAAGGCAAGTGAGCCAAATTAATTTTTTTAACCATTATTTTAAGGGGAAATAAACGGCTCATCTGGGTCACCTACAAAAAGCATTTACTGTCCCTCCTACCCCATATTTCCTTTCTTTCTGATTTGGGTAAGATTTTTTAATAACTATCCAATGCAACATGTAAACTCTGCTTTGGATGATAAAATATGAGCTGCTTCTACTGCTTGTCACATCTTTAAATTATTTATAGCAGTAATCAGCTGAGCTATATAAAGCCCAAAATTGCAAGAAATTTGAGTGTGTATATTTCTGTTCATTTAGATTACTCCAAAGAAAAGTTGATTAAAAAGAAGAAAATTGAATTAATTTAACTGATTATGTAGAGAAATGTCAATTTAATAGTTTCCTATTGTTTGTTCATAATTTTTTTACTCTCTTACATTCCCTAAGTCTTTTTGATGGCTTCTATATTTTCTGATGAGAATATTCTTTCCATAAGGGAAAAAATACACATTTCAGTAAACTCATATAAAAATTCATAACTTCATTTCTAGTAAAACTTGCAGTCACAATTCAAGCTGGAAGCAAGGCATTTTCAAAATGGAGGCTTAGATCTGTTTTAAAATGCAGTTTAAGCTGTATTTAATTTTGTATTTCTTCCTTTCGACACTGATACTCAGGTTCTTTCCAGTCCTTATTGACACACACAAAACTCCAGAAAACTTACGCTGTCAGGATGGAGTGGGAAGCTGGTGGAGCCTGGAGGGACTTGCATTTGGCTCTGTCACAGACTTCCTTCAAAAGCAGGATTAGTTTCTAGTCTTTCCCTGTGTTCCCCCCACCTAGACAGCGGGAGCAGGAATACTTGCCATCCCGCTGAGGGCCCCGTGAGAAAGCGTCATCAGAAGTGTGTTCCCTTAGGGAGTGAGACATGTGGGTCCCTTGAGTTTTGAGTTCTTTTTCTTTACCCTGGAGAGGTTTTTAAAAGTTAATTTCAACCTGCCAGGGTAAATTTGACGTGTTTTAGTGCTGTGACATGTGTGGTGCCATTACAGACACTGAAAGAAATGCTAACCAATTCTTTAGCTTGTCACTGCTGTCAGGCCACTTAATATTGCGCTCTTGAACCAACCTCCTATGAAGGCAAAAAAAGCCTTTCTGAACTAGTTTCACTTAATGCAATGAGCTATGGCGAAAAATCAGCCAACATTCATTAATAAAGCGCGGAAGAGGATGCCATCCAGAGGGACCTGGACAGTCTTGAGAGGTGGGTCCATGTGACCTCATGAAGTTCAGCCAGGCCAAGTGCAAGGTCCTGCGCCTGGGTCAGGGCAATCCCAGGCACAAACGCAGCTTGGGTGGAAAACGGCTTCAGAGCAGCCCTGAGGAGAAGGACTTGGGGGGGCTGGTGGGTGAAAAGCTCAAGGTGCGCCATCAATGCACCCCCGCAGCCCAGAAAGGCAGCTGCATCCAGGGCTGCATCAAAAGATGTCCAGCAGGTCCAGGGAGGGGACTCTGCCCCTCTGCTCTGCTGAGACCCCACCTGGAGCACTGCCTCCAGCTCTGGAGCCCTCGGCACAAGGACATGGACCTCTTGGAGCGGGGCCAGAGGAGGCCACGAAGATGATCCGAGGGCTGGAGCCCCTCTGCTGTGAGGACAGGCTGAGAGAGCTGGGGGGGGTCAGCCGGGAGAAGAGAAGGCTCCGGGGAGACCTTATAGCGGCCTTCCAGTACCTAAAAAGGGAAAGCTGGGGAGGGATTCTTTATTAGGGAGAGTAGTGGTAGGATGATGGGTAACAATTTTAAACTGAAAGAGGGGAGATTTGGATGAGATATTACAAAGAAATTATTTAGTGTGAGGGGGGTGAGCCCCTGGCCCAGGCTGCCCAGAGAAGCTGTGGCTGCCCCATCCCTGGAGGGGTTCAAGGCCAGGTTGGACGGGGCTTGGAGCAGCCTGGGCTGGTGGGAGGTGTCCCTGCCCAGGGCAGGGGGGGCAGTGGGTGATCTTTAAGGTCCCTTCCAGCTCTAACCATTCTGTGATTAAGAGGAGGCCAGGGAAGGCATAAAGACACAGTATGGCTGATCCCAAGCTTCTGAAAGGTGTTCAGCAGAGGCAGTGTGTCAGGGACACACATCAGCTCAGGGCTGAAAGGCCTGGGCTGCTCAGTGGGATAAGGAAGTTTTAAATAAAGATCCCGTGTTCTGCCTTAAAAAATCCACAGGAAAAATTCCTTAGACTTTCTAATGTGATAACCTGTGTGCTGGAGGGGACCGACGGCCATTCAGAGTGTGACCTCAGGAGAGAAACTTGCACAAATGAGGGTAAGGTCTGCCTCTTTGCTGCATGGAAACTGTGTCCTGGGACACAGGATTCACTGTGTTTACATCTTGCAATAGCCCTTCGAAGGGGAGATGTGAAACTCCCCTCGAAATGTCTCTATGAGCCAGGCAAAGAGTTCCCATTAGAAATGGGCAAGGCCTTAAGGAATTTATACAAGTTAGAAAGAGCCAGTGGTGAGAAGTGTCCAGGTGAAGCAAAGTAATTTGTAAAATAAGAGTAACTTTCTATGAAAATAAAGAATAGGATTAAAAAAAACCCGGTTCCTCCCTGAGAGAGAAGGGCATTACTTTCTGGAAGAAGTACCAGGGTTACACACGAAGGGGTTAAATCAAAATAGGCATCAGATGAAAAGTGACATCTATCAATGGCTTGTGAAAGGCTTAATAGGAAGAGCATGTGAACTGAAATGGTTAGGTGTTGAAGAAGACTTTGACATTACTAGCTATTGTGAAACATGGTGGCATGGCAAAAATCAATGGGCAACTTTAGTACTTGGCTATAAAACCATAAAGGAAAGAGTTTCAATTTCAGTGATGAGGGAATAGCCCCAGAAAGAAAGAATGCAAACATCAGCAACTCTACAGCAGAGTTTACAAACAGGCTTAAAACATTGCAGGCAGGAATACAGACACGATCCCAAATGCCAGCTCCAGTATTTTTCACATTCGCATATGAAAGATCATTTTTAAGGTCTTAATTGCTCCTTTATTCAAAAACTTGTTCAGTCAAAGCCTTTTGCACGTGCAGCCTGTGACTCCACAGCTCTGCCTTCTGTGGTCTGAACGCCTTCTATCCAAAAATCTGCTTATGTAGAGATTAATACAGCAGCAAGTGGCAAGTCTTGTGCTCAACTGTCCACTCCCTTTGGAGACAAACCAGGTGGCACATGTAGTTATGCGGGAGCTTGGAACAGATGATCGAATAGATGCTGCTGTTTCTTACTTAAAACACCTGCCTTCTGCCAGGGGTGAATTCCCGTGCAGAAGGGGAAGCAGGCTGGAGCTGCTCCGGATCACGGCAGGCTGCCCTGCTCTGCTGCTCCCCAACCACCGTACGGATGCGTGGGGTCCTGCCCCCAGGGCGGCTGCCACCCGCGCAGCCGTTAGAGCAGAAGTCAAACTGTGGAGGAAGGAGGCTGAGGACATGACACACTGCCAGTCTTCTCATGGTGGAGGTCGGGGGGAGGCAGCTACATCAATACGTGAAAACCAGGCATAACTGGTGGAAAAAGAGGGGAAAAAAATAGTAAATGGTGCCAATTGAAGTGATTGCTTTTTAATGATGTGTGTTATAGCAAGGAACTTTGTCTGGTAACATACGTCTTTATTGGGAAAAGAGCTGCACTCCAGTAGGCAGGAGACGTGGTGTTACACAGCTTAAAGTCTGCATGGAATGTTTTTCTTCTTTCCTTACCGAGTGTTATGGAAGGATCTTGTTGCAAAAGAAACCTTGACCAAACAATCAACTGGCTGATTCTTCAGTTCTTCAGCATCTTATGTAAAATAAGTACAGACAGCCTTAAATTTGTAACGAAGGAGAGTAAGAAGCAACTTGCTAGGGAATTTATTTAATCTATATATTCAAACTGACAGTCCTCTGAATTTCAGCCTGTGCTTCTTGAGAAAGAAGAAAATTTCCATAGGGTTCATGTTACTGGTTGATTCAGAATGCCTATTATCGTTGTGAAATATTGGTAGGAATGGATTGAGATATATTCATGACAGGAGGTGGACTAATGGAATTCAGTGACTGACTTTAAAATGTGTGGGAGTTTATTATAATACTGTAATAGAAATGTCATTTACCCTGACGGGAAGAGAGGGGAAAAACCCTGTCAATGAATAATAATGAAGTTATTTAAATGTCAACTTTCTTGCAAATAGTTTGCAAACTATAAATTATTCTACATGTTCCTAGTTTTGTTTTAATTTATTAGTCGGGGAAGTCAGAGCTTCAGTCCCACAGTTTTGGTACTTTTTTATACTGCCAAGCGAACTAGTAATAATTAAAATGTTTATCTTCTTGGATGTTTGCAGAAATCATTCTCATTTACTGAAAAAGTGGGGAGGCTGATTCTAAACAGCTACTGGTAAAATTTGGGATGGTTTTAATGGAAGCAATTACAAATAAAATGATGGGACAGCTGTGAAGTTCAGAATTGAGTCTAAATACTCTGCTTCTGAATATTAGTCTGCTAAGTCTCATCTGCATTTCGGTGACATCCACAATGTCCTAACACAAGTCTGGGGGTTTTTCCATATTTAGTTAGACGTGCACATATATCAAACCTCTCTGCAGGCTTTCCTATTTCAAACTCATCTGGACTGATTTGGATTTAGCCTGTAACTGTACCAAGCCAAATCAGGCCAAGATGATAAGATTTACACACAGATTTATATTAATTTGCTAAAACATGTATAAACACAGCCACCCCCGAACACTGTGAGAAAGCATTGCAATGTGCGTGTCCACATAAGAGCTAATATGACAGGGCTTACTCTTCCCTTGGTTGCATGCAGTTATTTCAGTAGCCGTGGCTTTTCAGCAGATGGTTCAGAAGGTGCAGAGTTTAATTTTTGTGTTTTGAGCTCTACAGGTCCTGGGTTTAGTCCTTTCAGATGATTTATCCAGGCGTTGGCTTGCTCTGCTCATGTTACACGGATGCCCTAAAATGGAGCTCTCTCTGCAGAGCTTCAGAGGAGCAGCCTGCCACACAAAGTGTGGGAGACGTTGGTTGATGCCTATCCGTTCCCCTTCAGATAACTGGGATTGAAGCGTTGATCCTACGCTGTCATTACTGCCTGCGCCCTGCTGAGGTGCATCTCTCTTTTGCAACGCTTCCAGGTTCGGCTGGCTTCCTGGATCAGCAAAAGGCTGATCATGGCTTCATGTGCTACGAGTCTCATGCTGCTTTACACACCCATTTAATAAGACAAATGAAGAGCTCATTATCCAGGCTGCTAATCAATGCATACTTGTATATGTCTATATATAAAATAGGAAGAAGACGAATGCGGGTTGGTGATACCCCGGGTCAGATCCCAACAGAGGCTTCATGTGCAGGCAGTGTTTCATTCGATGCAGTTCTTTTGTTCCACTGCTCTGTGTGTGTGTATCTGTCACCATTTCTTTGTGTTAAAGCCCTTCTAGGTCCCTATCTGCTATTCCGTAACGTTTACATCCCTGTGAAAATTCAGGTTAATTGTAAAGTGGTGTAAGAGAAACAGCAACTTGTAACTGGGCAGGTAGAAGGACGGGCTATGGATAGTGTAGAATGTGATAATGAGAGTAAGGTCTAATAGTGGCTCCTTTGATTACTCGTATATTTGTTCATCTGCAAAACCCATGTTTTTCTAAGCTTTCCAATCTTTCAGTTGCTTTTATAGACTTTGACAGAGGCACACGTTTCCATCTGAATATAATGTTACCTGTAAATAAAGCTATGAATGCAAAATAATTGCCCAGAGGTTTGAAGTAAGGAATGGCTGGCAATTCTGACTAGGATTACCATTTGTAAAAGGCCTTCGGCACGTGTTTGCCTGGGCTGTGGCAGGGGTACTGGCTGCTTTTCTTTAACAAATTCAAAACACCTTTTATGTGTTAGATTTTCTTCACTCTTCATTCCATTTTGAAATCGCTGTCACGGGTATAAAGAAGAGCTGCGTTACTTCATTGGTATACTTCTCCTAACTCAGCAGGTCCGGCTTAGTCCTTACATTCTGTACATGTTTTTATCAGACCAAACTTCACAAAGGATAGGTCTTGGTCAGAACGCAACAGCAATACTAATTTCTGAGACGGCCGGGTAGCGAGGTGGCTGGGGTAACCAAAGTGGACCAGCGGTCCCTGGCAGGACTCAGCATCCTGCTCTGGCTCCCTTCACCTGAGTGCTGGAGCTTCTCTGAAATATTCAGTAACAGAATATCTGTAAAAGTATCTTCCTGCTACTCAGCCCACTGAGAAAATGGCTCGGTTAGTTTATATGTGCTCCTAGGAGAGACGACCTTATAAAGGGAAAGATCAATCGGTAGATGTGCATTTGCCATTAATGTTCTAACCAACAAAGGTCATACATGCGCACAGGGGTGCTGACGTTTCGGGAGGTTGAGGGGGAAAGAAGCTCTGGTCACAGACCATAGGCCACTTGGTATATGACCAGGAGAGATATATGCAAATGTTTTGATAAAGTTCCTGAATAGAAAGACTCAACTTTAATGAAAATCCACATTTTAGTGCAATTCATCTTAATGGGTAGAAACCCAAGCTGCTGCCTTCTTGTATGAATGTGGGTGTAAAACCTGACCCAGAAATGTAACACACTCCATGGAAAATGAAAAAAAAAAACCCACCGTAGATATGAAGTGTTGTAAATAGCTTTGTGAGTTTAGCCATTGTTTCCCAGACAGGAGAGAATCTGGAAATAATGGGTTCCTAGGGCTTACTTTAGAATGACCGTGTCCGTTTCTGGGCTCCCCAATTGAAGAACGACCGGAGGCGGTCCAGCAGAGGGCTAGGAAGAGAGAGGCCTGGAGCACCCCTCTTATGGGGAAAGGCTGCGAGACCCCGGGCCTGTTTAGCCTGGAGAAGGCTGAGAGGGAATCCCATCAATGCCTAGAAATATCTAAAGGGTGGGTGTGAAGAGGATGGGCCAGACTCTTTTAAGTGGAGCCCAGCAACAGGACAAGGGGCAATGGGCACAAAGTGGAACGCAGGAAGCTCCATCTGAACATGAGGACAAAATTCTGTACTTCCAGGGGGACAGAGCCCTGGCCCAGGCTGCCCAGGGCGGTGGGGGAGTCTCTGTCTCTGGAGACATCCCAAACCCGCCTGGAGGCGTTCCTGTGCCCCCTGCTCTGGGGGACCCTGCTCTGGCTGGGGGTGGGACTGGGGGATCTCCAGAGGGCCCTTCCTACCATTCTGTGCTTTTGTGACTCGTTTTGGAGTGATTAGCAGAAGGGAAAATTCCTGTTACTGCTTGCAAGTGAAGTTCTGTGTGAACCAATTTGTACATTTTGAACACAAGATGCAGATTTATTATCTGCAAGAATACGTTATGCTTATAAAGTCTCTCTTACCCGGATATATGTCACTTTTCTGCAATTTGTGGGTACCAGCTGTACTGGTTTGGGCTGATTATCTAAATCCCCTGGATATTAGGACATAACTCAGGCAAGCATGAGCTGCATAACGAACAAAACCTCTGCTGATAATTGATCTTGGTTCCGGTAACGTGTTTAGAGTACATGTAACAGGAACTTTGTACAGTCTTGTTTATTCGCTTGTTTTGTTCTTCCCCAAGACATGTAGTTAGTATCTCTGTGGGCAACCCTCAAATCAGAAATATATTATTTTCTCCACTGAATGGTGGCTCTTAAAGCAAGAATAAAGCACGTGTGTCCATACCATCTGCTCATCCATGTAAAAAACCCCATATAAATTATAGGTGTAATGATCTTGTTAAGTTTTCAAAAGGATATCGCTGTTTTTTGCAGAAAACTGAACTCCAATTTCACTGAACAAATAGCTGGAGCAGCTACTTTGGAATATGCTGAGAAAGGACCCTTAAAATTAGTCTAAGCTTGGAGTATACAATGAATTGATAACTTCAGTCTCTTGCTGTCTGCTGTTTGGCATTTCTAACAATCATTATCATCTTCTATATGCAGAATTTATCATTTCTTATTGTAGATGTTTATTTTAAAATGCTTTAGGAAGATGCTGGTTTAATTTTTCCTAATCTAATTTAAATGTAAATTATAAGCACTCACATGATGCTGTGTGTATATAATTAACTATCATTATACACTACATGAATCATTCAAAAAGCTCTAGAGAGCCATTCGGCTATGTAGAGCATGACTTATATTGAAAAGCCACCAAGTGACTTGTGGTTCTGTGATGAAGTGTTTGTACTTACAAAGTTTCTCTTTGAATTGTAGGTCAACAGATTATGGGACAACATATGAGAAACTAAACGATAAAGTTGGCCTGAAGACTATATTGAGCTACTTGTATGTTTGTCCAACAAACAAACGTAAGGTAGGTGATAATGTGGTTGGCTCATTTTGACTTTTAAATGGCCATAAACGGTCTCTTTCTGTTTCCCTCCCCTTGAAAAAATACGTAGCTTTACCGAACATAAGCCAGTTTGTACCACTGTACTACCTAAGAGTGTACTTTAGGGAATATACATTAGCAAAAGGTGGCTATTAAATGGGTAGGCATAATAGGTATCTTGCATTTAATTGTTTGCTTACCTTCTGGATGATGATCATTTTTGTTGTCTGAAAGTGAGAGAGACTCATTAAAACAGCAGAAATGCTTCTACAGTGGCCAGATTGTATGTAACGTTCTTTGTCTTTTAAGTGCTCACAATGGTGAGCTGAACAGGGTTTGACAAATTCCTACGGAGAAAATGCTTTTCAAAGCCCAGAAGGTTTTAATCATGCAAGCACCCTACTGAGAATTTATAACACTGATATATTAAAAAAAGGAATCTGATGCTGCCTTTGAGATATGTTTTTGACAAAATTTTTGTAATTTGGAGGTATGCAATAGGAAGTGATGAAGCACAGCTCATAACGATGAGGGAGACTTGTAGTCTCACATATGCTAGCATATGAATATGCTTCTAAACAATATCACATTTAAAGACTCTCTTTTGCATGCTGTTTGAAAAAAGGGTTTAACTCATACTTTGGTGATAGGCAATTATTATTACTATTGGTGTTTTGGTGTGGAAAAAAGTAGTTTAAGTCATTCTGAAATTACTAGCAATTTAATTTCAGATTTTCTCATATGTTGGTCCAGAAAAAAAAAAATAGTGACATTAAAATCCAAACATGATTAAATAAATGGCAGTGGTGACACCATTGTCTTCTTGATTTATTAGCTGTGATGCTACACTGCACACGCAGTGGAAGGCCCACCGCCAGCTTTTTCCTCTACCGGAGGGAATATGAACCTGTCAAGAGGAGTTTTCTCTCCTTGCTTTCTGTCTTACTGGATAGTTCCGAGTTATTCCAGACAAAGCTCAATTGCATCGGCAGAAAATGCTAGTGAGGACTCGTCTCTGAAGGAGGCTGTGTGTATTTGGGCAGCTGAGGTCACTATGATGCTGTTTTCATTATACTGAATCATTTATGTATTTTTTTTAAGACATGCTGTGAAAAGAAGAGGGAGCTATCCTAAGCAGAAAGGACAGTGCTTAGCTTTGTTTCTCTTGTAGCTCACATTTAACTCTGTTCAAAAGAAACAGGCACTTCTAGGCATGAGTCATTTGACCCGTTAAGAAATTGACCCTAGGATGGTACAAATCGCGTCCTAATGTCACGTACTCTTCTCCAATCGATTGCAAGTGGAAGCCCGTACCACCAGCTGAGATGTAGACACATGACAGGGTATACTTGATCCCACTCTCTACTCCCCGACCTGAGCCCGCGAATAATTTTTTGTTCATAACCAAGGAATCGTTGACTGATGTCCAAGGACTTTGTTCCTTCCCCTGGTAAAACAGTGTTTGCAAATACTGAAAGATAAAACTAGGGTGGACTTTTGGGATCATGCATTCCACTTCCTTGCTACAGGCAGCTGCCTCGTGGTCCTAACAAGACAGCTATAAAGTGCTATCTTAATGGTACGCTGACTAAAGGACTGTAGCTATGGAATTCCAGTCCTTAACTATTCTGAGGAATTTAGGGTTTTGCTGGAAGACTTGCAGAAAAAAAAGCTGACTACCGCTTACCTTCGTAATGCCATCTGATTTATTCTTCATACCTACCTACGTCGGTATGATTATACAATACTAGAAAAAAGGTGTAGGGGTGGAGAGAAATGATCTTAATTGAAACAAACAACAAAAAGTATAGCTTCAAGTCTTCTGACGAAAGTCAGGACTTGGGTTTAAATGGTCTCAAATTAGTGGAGAGATGTCATCTCATTGCAGCTGACACTGAAGAAGACATGAAGCTTTATGCTAGAAGGTAAAGAATGAAATTATCAAATCACTCGAATGTCCTTCAGTTTTGAGGTTTGAAAGGGTTGGTCGTCTACTGGCACAGAAACTGTGGTGTGGAGGGTTTGTATATAGGCATGCCTGATGATTGATTGTTCTCTAGAGCTAAGAAGAGGTTTAGCTGGGCAAAATCTGCATGATCCCGTAGCTATTGTGCTGCAGAGAAACCTAAAAAGAAATAAAGGGTTTTGCGAGCATGTTAAGCCAACTTAAGTGCCGACTGGCTCTGAAAATCCTTCACCACCTCTGGCTGCACCTTCCCACTCCCTCCCCTGCACTGCCGCCCTTGTTTGTGTAGCCATCTGGTGAGCTGGATCGAGGACTAATCTGTCTGAAAACTAATCCCTTTCCAGCTCAAAAACCAGATAGATGAAAGGAAAAAGCTTTCAGGTGGAAGTGCGGAACTGCCTGTTCCGGCAGCAGGCTGCACTAAAGTTGGCCTATAATCAGTACGGGACAGTGCCAGAGGAAAGCTGCAACACCTGGGATGAGGGACCTGTGTAAAGGTCTAAGCTTTAATTTTCCCAAATTTATTTCAGCAGGAGCAGAATTAGGCCTGCAGGGAGAACTTTTGGGGGCCCTCCTTATGCTGTCTGTTTCTGTAGAACATCAGGCCGTTCCTACAGTAAATGTTTAAATTTAAGCACCTCGCTAGTCCCCCCGTGATTAAGAGGGCATGAGGAAGAGAGTGTAAGTCTACATTATACTGAAAATACTTCTGCAGTGAAAGCAAAAATACTAAAACTCAGAGTCTTCTTCATACCTGCTATGGAATAGACAGCAGAAGGAAACATTCTTTTGCCACCAAGAACATTTTCAGCAAAACCCTATTGATCCTGAGACCTGATGTTAGCATCCCCCCTGAAACTCTGATAACATTATGAGAAACTCTGGTACTCTGAAAGTTGCATCTTACTCCACTAATGTGGGCTGGGTGGGTAGCGACAGACTTTTTTTATTTTTTAAAGAACTCAACTACTCCAAAATCCATGAATTTTATAACACTCATACTGTTCGTGTGAAGGGTTTATATGCTGCTGCAGTTAATACTGGGCAAATGCTAACAGCCTGTGTTCCCTAAATTTTTGTTAGATGAGGTAAGTGCCTTTTCTGACTGCACCTGCAGCCTTCGATGTTCTGCAAGGCACTCCTTAGCAGAGAGAAAAGGCTTCTTCAGTAGTGGAAAAGAAACAGTGCATTTTTTTATCTTGAAGCTGTTGGACAAGAGACCTTCCCATACCAGTGATTCATTAGCAGGGCCAGCATGTACTTAACTTACTGAAGCTGCCTTCTTACGGGGAAAAAAAAAATAAATCCTTTTAGCACATGCTTAACTTCTAGGAATAGTCCCACTGAAACAGAAGGTAAATGTTGAAATTTGCTGACTCAAGACTGATTCCTTAGAATGAAAAAACCAAGCATGTGCTGTCCATAACCTTGTCTGTTCCTTGCAAAGCAGAGAAGTTGGAACAATGAACTGTAGGATGCATATAATTGGATTTATTCACATAATTAATAGATTTGTTCTTGAATTTCTGATGGTTTTCACATTGTGGAAAAGAACAAGCAGTAACATGTGTTGAATAAATTGTTTGTTATAATTTATTTTCCCTTCTCCATCCAGGAAAAAAAAAGTGTGTCTGTAAATACATAGGATTTGCAGAGCTTCCCACAGTCTATGAATGCCAATTTCTTTCTAAAAGCTTCCAACTTCCAATTTTTCTATCTTTATTGAACAAAATTAAATCCTTTAACCAGACGTTGCAGGCCATGTTGTATTACAAAAAAGCACTTTGAAAATAAAAATGAGAGCAAATACAACTGTTATTTACAATTTAAATTGATGACCTATTACTGTTACTTGGTATTTTTCTGAATTACAGTATTTTCTTAAGGAAACTACAGAAATTGGTGACATAGCAGTGTCTAAGCCCTAGCAATAAGAGAGGTGGAAACCCTGTTTTTCAGTGTTCTCTCCTTTCACTGAGTGACTGTACGACCTGGCTGTATGACTGATGACACAGATCGGGAGGGGAAATTGTAACGCGTGGATCTTGCCAAAGACACAGACCCTGTTTGCGCATTTGTCAACAAGTTTCTAGAAGAGAGAATCCCCAACGTGCAGTCAGTCCCCAGGCTTTAGTATGTCAACATTGGTTTATCTGTTAGGTGCTTAGAGCCTTTTGTCAGGGGAGATAAACTGATTTAAATGCTTAGACATGCAGAAATAGTGTTCGGGAATAATGCACTGGTGGATTAAAAAATAAACTAAAATAGAAATCCAAGTTGATATCTTGAAAATCCATTTTTGCTAAAGTTTGTCATTCACTTTCCTAGAAACTCACATGCCCTAAGTTTTATGGCCTTTCAGATAGGTTACTTTTAAGCATTGCATAGAAAATCATAGACCTATGCAAATAAAAAGTGAATGAGTGGTGGGGGGGACTCTACAATTGGTTTCACTGGAGGTTTTCTTTGACACAAAAAGTGCCGCTGGCTAATTTAGACACTATCCTTGTACAAAGCACACTGTGTTCTTCGCAACGAGACAGTTTGCGCAGCCCATTGGTGCTTTGTACTCTCAGCCCCCTTGCATCTGTGTATCTCCAGTTAATTAATAAAATGCTGGGTGATAGTATCTGCCAGCAACTTTTATGCTATTAATAGGACTTCTCAGTCAGTCAGGTATTTCCTGTGGGTTTGAATTTTTGTGTTCCTTTTTTTCGGTTTTGTTTTGTTTTCTCTCCCTCTTCCTTTCTGCGGGCCTGCCTTGAAATTTCCCTTTATTCCTCCAAATGTTCACATTTTAATTGCTCTGTACTAGTGTCCTCTTTTCTTTCTCTCTAAAGATGAATGGATTACAGATGCCTTCCTCTTCTTTTATATTTCGTGGTTGTGATTAGCACCTTTATCACAGTGTGTTAAGCACTGTCTTGTTGTGTGTGTAGCTCCAAGATAACGGGTATTTATTGTAAATATAATTGCATGGGTTTCAGTGCTGCCTAGATCCCTAACTACTTCAAATTCACTGTTATTAATGAGTTTTAAATAAAAGGAATGGTGGCCCAGCCTTCTGTTCTTTCTAGCATTTGGTGGAAATTGGTGGAGAGAAGAGTTGGCAAACATTTCTACCAGTCAAGACAGGAGATTTACCCTTATTAGCCGAAATGATAATGATTGAGATCTACTTTGTATCCTGTGGTATTAGAAGAGTTCATTTGCTTGAGGGAAGTTTGGTTTTGGAATGTAAACTGCCGGCTTGTCTAAAGGAATAGCTCAGAACCTCATGCTCCACACTGGCCTTTGCACCTGCCCTCCCGAGCATTGGGAAAATGTCTGGAGAGATGAACAGTTCCACCTCACATCCCGGTTCCTCTCGAAGCTGCTACCTTCGTTTGCTGAAATCAGATTGGGAACGCTTCTGAAAATCCCCTCTCTGACCCCTTCTCACCGTGGAAGCTTTCAGAAGTCTGATGTGATGGCAGGTCTTGTTTTTTTTACTCAAGAAAAGCCAGTTATTTCTAGTGGTGTCTTCCTTGTAGGCCTCTCTAAATCTTAGCGTGAAGACTCTCGGGTTATATTGGAGAGGTTAGAGCTCAGCAGAGCTCTAACACCTCACTGTAGACTGAGCCAGATCCTGTGGCTGCCAAGGGATGGCATCCTTAGCAAATTGGGCACAGTGGGAGACCCAGGGTCTACGGTCGATCAGTCATGCCAGTAGCCCAAAGTGCTCCTGCAGTCCACTCTCGCAGAGATAAAATCAATTATTCTGTTGCTCTTCTCTTTTCATTTGGAAGAAATGGTCCTTGTTAGCTGCAGGCAGTGAGTGCCGCCTTCAAAGAGACAGTCATAAGAGACCAAAAAGACACTGTCTCACAGAAGAGAATGGTGGTTGGGGTTTTTTTCAAATGATGTCGTGCCCAGGAGATTTCAAGGAGATGTTTACTCAAAGTGTTTTCTTACCTTTTGAAAGGGAGGATCCACTTTGTACTGAAATGTTGTGTAGATCGAAACATAAATTTCATCAAATGAAAACTTCTGTTTGGATCAAACCCCCTGGAGCCTAGGAAGGTATATGAAGAAGCTGCCAGATTTGTTTTAAATATCTCCTATGCTGTGACCACAGGTAATGATTCTTCACAGCCTCATCTTTTACTCTGAGAGAATGTTTTGGAGAGACAGAGCCAAGAGAATGTGGGGTGGGATTCATCGTCTGTTTTTGCTAATCTGACGGGCAGTTTGGGGTAAATAGCACTACACATGTCTTTTCTCCAAGGCTCTCCCAGTGGGAGAACACAGGCGTTTTTCGCCTGTATCTTTTATCTAAATACAGTGATCTACGTCCTTTTCAGTAATTTTAGCTTAAGATTTCACCTCTGGAAAGTGTGAAAAAGTTGAAAAGAGTTGAAATCCTGAAACTACAAGGGTCAGAATTATTATCTTAGACTGTAGGGGTGGATCAATGGACTTTTGATAACACTATACATATGTAAACATTTCACTACTCGCAGGAAAAGGGATTTCTTACCCCTTGAATTAAGAAACTTTTAATTTTCTGTAGCTCAGCAATAGTGATGGAGTAAGTTTACTGCTACTGTAAGCCACTGTTGGAGGTCACTAGAAATTCTTATATCCTTATGATACACATATATTACAATTTTCACTTCTGCTTGTAATATCTTTAGATTCAAGACTAATGCTACTACCTGCGCTCCAGATAATCAAGTATGGACTTGATTTCCATTTCTGAAGACTGTCTCCCCGCCTCTGATATGAAAACAAGGATAAGCCCAAATTATTTTTTTATTAGTTTAGAAAGGTATATTGTTCTTCATGTTTTGGATATGTTCTAACGCAGATGCAGTTCGGTTTCACTGGAGTCAACAAAGACCTGTAAGTGGCAGTGACTGAAGAGCTGGTGCTGTATTGTTAGTCTTTAATATTGAGTTCATAGGAAACCAATAATTAACTAGCATTTAGTCCATATTAACAAAGTGAAGGCAGCCCCTCATCTTTCAGAGTAAATATTTTGACTTGTGAAGTGTCTGGCAGCATTTACTACCAAACTTCCTGATTTATGGCTATAGTATATGACAGCTCTCACAATAGCCATTACACGCAAGCCCTTGCCATTATTCTATATCCATATCTCTTCTCGGATATGAAGTGAAATCAAAGCCCATTTATTCTGCTGCTGCTCTTGTAAGCCTATCAAAAATAGTGGCAGTTCTGACATTTTCCCACTCAAAGTGGTGCTACGGTAAGGCGTTGTATCTCACAGAAGTCTCCAAGGGCACACTGAGTGTTGAAACTAATGATAGGGAAGTGTGAGCCCTGTAATTCAGCTTCAGGACTAAGATTCACCCAGGCTGAGGGTTTCAAAGGTGTTCTTTCCATTCTGACTCCAACCCTCTCTTTTCTACAAACTGGACAGTTAAAATTTATGCGACATAATATCTTGTTGAACGTCTTTCAATTCTTTTATCCCTTTTTAATTCCTGGGCGATTTACTGAATATTCTGGAACAGATGAGACATCCCTTTTGGCAAGGAAGGATATATGCCAGCAGCTTAGAGAGCAAAGGAACGACATGTTTTTAGTTGCAGCCGGGCAGCAGGGATTGATGGTGGTGCAAGAATGCTTCTAACTACAGAGCAAACCTGTCTTACTGTCAAACTTGTAGCTCCATCCATTTCCATAAGTAAGACAGGCTGTTTAAACTGGGAAAAATGCCAGTTGCCATAATATTGATTTTATTTTTTTTTCCTATGAAAAACTAGCCCCAAGCAGTTCAAAATCGGCTTGTTCAATGTCCCATAAAGTTGGACTAAAAATATGTACAGCAGGGTTGTTTTCATTTACCTTTTGGTTTTTGAGCCATTACAGATACACACCCAAATCTCCACTTTTATATCATTTCACTGCTGTGTCATGGTAGGAACATAGTTCTTTGATCATGAAATGTCGAAACTGTCTATATGACTTCAGAAGCTGGCCTTAAAGAGAAAAATAGCACGATACTGCGGCATAACCATATGATGGCTGGTTTTGGGGGGATTGGAACTGATAATGTAAAAAAATTACAACTGTATGAATATTGACCACAGGAGCTCTGAACTTAAACTCCCTTGCCAGGCTGGCAACAAAGTCATATGTAGTAGCCACTAATTAGTAGATAGTGTAATCTGTAGGGCATATTTACCAGGAGATTGCAATCATTCACTCCTCCTATACTCTAGATATGTTATTACGAATAAATGAATGACTAAATGACAGGATACTTGAGTGTTATACCTTCTGTCTAACTGTACTTGGAGTACAAGGAGAAGAACGTGAAGAAAATAAACAAGAAAAATATTCTTGATTTTGAAGCTTCTTATTGATAAATGCTGGTAAATGCAGAGAGAGGAGAGTGATGGCAAAGATTAATGGATGTAATTACAAAGTTGTCTACTGCTAAGGAAATGTGGAATTTGACTTGTATGCAGATAGCATGAGAATTAGAGACCAACAAGGGGTGGCTTATATATCATATTGAGAATAAAGGGTCATTGCAGAACCAGCCAAGCTTCTTGGAGAAAATGGCAATAATTCAGTTTCTGAAATTATTGGTATGGAAAAAATATGAGAATAACTGTGAAGAGGTTTTTCCTTGTAGTGCCACTAAGTGAAAGATTTAGGTTTCTTGTTGCAGGGACAGAGAGAGATTTCCCAGAGCCAGAAGAGGGGGGAAAAAAAAATCTTCAGTCACAGAAAACAGAATTCAAGGGTCAAAATTTATTGAAAATAAGACAACATAATCCATATTTTTGTCTCTTTTGAGTCTCTTGGTTCCTCTCTCTCTCCACCTCTTTAGTATAAAAAAAAAAAAAAAAGAGAATTCAAACATTTAGGAAGGGTATATGACTTGGGGAGCAAGGAAAATACAATGCATACTACAATGTGGAGAATAATGGCATAAAGAGTCTGGGGTAGGGACACACAGAATTGTCCTTCTATTTACTCGGCTTTCAGACGCGTACAGATCTCCCACAGGTTTGTACAAACACAGTTTTCCTGTAGAGGAGTCTCTTCTACCATATTGAGAAGTACTGAATTGTGGTTAGTGGTTCTTTATAGATTTTTCTTTTAGGGATAAGTGACAGCAAAGGAGAGAAGGCTGTTGAGGAAGTGTAGCAGAGATAATGGCAGTAATTGGAGACAGTGCTGAGGACAGTGTAGGGAGATTGACGTTAATTCAGGGGACCAAATTCATAGTTCATAAAGAACTATCGGAGGTGTTCTTGCTATGTATTCTGATGCAACGGATCAAGCCCTCGGCCACTGTTTCCCAAGAATATTTTCATTGATACGGGAGGGTAATCAGACCGTGGTGACTGAAGTACCTTCATGGTACTTTTGTGTGTGTGTGCTAAGAATGGCATGTGAGGATTTGAGAGAAATACTTTATAGTACATTTTGAGTGCGGCCAACTGTTTCCATATATTTGAGAGCAAATACATTGTTTTCTTACTTTTTCTTAGACCATCAGTGCAGTTAAAAAACTGTAGGTGGTGGAATATTTTCAAAGGATAAGAAACGCTGAAATTAACACGTTATTTGACAAGAAAGACTCAAATTTATGGAGTGTTCTATTGCATATAGAACATTATGAATAGTGTATTTTCTATTTAGAGAAAGAAAAAATTCATATTGATTGAAAGCACTTATTCCTTTTCAAACCAGTCTGGGGTTTTTGGTTTGGTGGGTTTTTTTGTTGTTTTTTTTTACTTTTTTTTTCCTGGTGGAGTCATCCAAGCCTTTTCTGTCGTGGAGAGATTAATGCTAAATTAACAATGTTTTGAGGGTGAAAAGCTAAAATAATTTCGTTTTGAAAATAATCAACTGCAAAGACAGGAACTGAACACAGGATTTTGGTTAAAATCCTAGCCAAAAAAATCATCTTTTCTCCTAATTCATGTAATTCTGGAAGATATGATCTCTCTTTAAACCATGCCATTCTGGCAGAGTATCCCAAACTGCACCACATCCATGCAAGCTTGTACCCTTCATTTAGATTGCTAAAACCCCAAATATATCTTTTCACCACAAAAAAGAAAAAAAAAAAAAGAGCAGAAAGGAAAGAAGGAAACACCACTGAAAGCCTGTGGGATAATTCTCTTTGGAAGAAGAGTAGCACTAGGCCATTGCAGAGGGATAAAGACAGCTTAAGTCAGCCATCCAATGTAGCAGTGGGAACAGTTCACAAATATCTGCTGCCCCAGACTCCTGTGCGTGTCTAACACCAACACGCACTGCAACATTCCTTTTTCATCTTGAAAGTAAATAAGTTTCTCCCAGACCTTTTGAAATGCGTCTGGCATTTCGAACCTCGGAGCTGAGAGCGATCTTCCAAGTCACATCCCTTGTTAAAGTTTTTCACCATTCTCTTTTTATAATACCTCTACCAGTGAAACTCCTTCCATGTGTTCCAGGATACCAAACCTTTCCTTTTTCTAACGTTTCAAGCATGTTACTGACATTTACAAGCTCTCACAGGAGCATTCAGTCAATTACCACCAAAGACTTCCATTGTTCCGAGGAGAATGACCTTTCCCCTTGGGCACCAATTAAAATCTATTACTTTTATTCCCATAGTGCTTGCTGTAATTAGAGCTCTGGCTTTTTGCCAGGTAGAATTTGTTGGGTTTTCATCTCCTTGTCTTTATTACTGAAACTTTGCTAAAGACAGCAAGAGTGAAAATTCCAAAACACATGTATATACTTTGGCGAAAACAACGTGACTTTAATGAAGCTTTTAAATTAATCTCTCTTTCACTTCTCATCAGGAGTATATGAAAAACCAAAGTGAATGAATAGATAAGTTTCACATGATGGCATGGCTTGCTTCATTCCTCTTTGTTTTCTTCCTTCAGCTGATGTGCTGCAGTTATTCTACAGCAGAGATTTGTCAGCAGCTGAAGGACAAACATGCTGAGGGCCTTGCCAGTACCTAGTTCCTGTGCCCCGGCACGGAGGGGAGAAAGGTGGAGAGCTGTGTACCTGTCAAGTGTCTTGAGCCTCAAGGCTTGTCCGTTCTTGTATTGCAAGGTGCTAGGAACACAGATTGTTAGTGCTGCATTCCTAGTAGCAAAGCTGCCTATTGCGGTTACAATTCTTGCTGTGAAATTATACGTTTGTGCTTATTAACTCTTTCCACCAACTTATGATTCCTCTTTGAGTTGGAATTTATGAGGGTAGAAGCAACTGCTGATTGAGTATGGAGGGTTTTCCTGTATTGAAGATGTCTGTCTGGAGAGCTATTCAGATATCACATCTATCAGAATATGATTTTTGTGAAAAATCAGGATTTTGAAAAACACGTTCAGGCATCTGCTTTTTGTCATCTCTTCTTGAGATCTTTGAGCTTGTATGAAGACTTTGTATGTTCAACCTCTTGAGAAACCCTTAACACTTCTTAAGGAAAAAAGTTATGTTAACTTGATATTTATCACAGAAGATAATTCAGTTTTAAGACCAGCATAGTGTACAGGCTCATGGTATGGATGGTTGGGTATAAACCAGACATCGGTAAGTTGGACAGAGGATTCTAAATCATTATAATGACAAAAAGTTCTGAGAAATCCAGCATTTATCAGTTTGTACATGTCTAATTACAAGAGAATTTGACTTGCTTAGGAAATGGCCAGGTTGTGTATAAGTCAGTATAACACCTGCCAATATCTCCTTGTCCGGTAGCTGTAGAGCAACTTCTGGTTCCTTTTGTTTCCTGTTTTTGGTATAAGGCAACCTGGTTTTGTTGCTGATTCGTTTGTTTTTCTCTAGTCTTTTAATATTCTAGTAAGTTAGGACATTATTTTGACATTTTTGTGCAGAATGGTTTCCATACCCTTGTGTCCAAGTCAAATAAGCATCAAGACCTTCAGTTTCCAGGTGGCACCCTTGGTGTCTCAGATAAGTCACAGGTGGTTCTAGGAATGCCCATGGAAAGAATAAGAATTAAGTTTTGCTTCACCTACAAAACTCTGTGTGGCACCTTGAATACCTAAAATTATGAACAGTGCTATTCCTGGCCTTATATTCTTCTTTTAGTCGAATTTAATGAAACATTAGTCTAGAAAAAAGATGGCTGAGGGGAGACCTTATCAATGCTTATAAATACTGACAGGGGGGGTATCAGGAGGATGGGGCCAGGCTCTTCTCAGTGGTGCCCAGTGATAGGACAAGGGGTAATGGGCACAAACTTGACCATGGGAAGTTCCCCCTAAACATGAGGAGGAACTTCTTTCCCGTGAGGGTGGCAGAGCCCTGGCCCAGGCTGCCCAGGGAGGTGGGGGAGTCTCCGTCTCTGGAGACATCCCAAACCCTCCTGGGGGCGTTCCTGTGCCCCCTGCTCTGGGTGATCCTGCTGTTGGGGGGTGGGTGGGACTGGGTGATCTCCAGAGGTCCCTTCCAACCCTATGATTCTGTGATTAAATTTCCTTCCTCACAGTGACTGTCATTTTTTCACGCTATTCCATGGGATTTAAATGAACCAAGCCTGTGAACAGCCACTGAGTAGCTTTGCTGTTGAGGATGAGCAAGAGATAAACCTTTCTTCTCTGGCCCAGGGAGGATGCCAGGTCCTAGGAAAGAGTTGGTTTCACATGTGCCTTTTATCTTAAGGTTTCCATCTCTCTGCAGATTCAGAGAACCACTTTTCCACATCTTCCCTAGAACAAGGCTACCAATACCTGGAAATACTGACAGTGCTTTATACCTTTCTGGACTTTTAATGCTCTTTCTGTTTTCTTGTTTGCTTTTACCAGTTCCAGAAGGTTGTTTTAGGTGTGAATCGGGCTCAAGATTGATTTTTATGTCTAATAAACCTGGAAGAATAAAACTTTCTGAACTCGGGGCTGAATTAACTGCAGGAACAGATTTGTCAAGCCCTGCTAGATACTATTTCATATATTATGAGGAAAATAAAAAATATCGAAAAGTAAAAATAAAATGTATTTTATAGGAGGGTTTGAAATTTCCCTAGGGATAAACTTAAACACCCTGCCTATTTCTTTTTTCTTTTTTTTCCTGGCCATTGGAAGAGGTAAGTAAAAGATTATGACTTAGGAGGCAACCCCCCAGGGATGAATGTAAACTTTCTATCATCTGAAGCCAGCGGGAGGCAACTAGGTTTGCATGATAAAGAGGCAGTTTATCAGCTGTGCCATCATGTGCTTTAATATTACAAATCCAAAGAAACACCTCTTAATTATTTTTTTTTATATGGGGGGATAATAACAATCTTGATTCATTATAGCCAATATAAAGAGAAACTGAAGTATTGAGGCTTTCCTGAAAACACCAAGAGGTAGAACTTGCCTCAGCCTTTTCACTTGCTAGAAGTTTCTTTCCCAGTTGAAGGGAACCATTGAAGATGATGGTGTGAAGAAAAAAAAAAAAAAAAAGGGTCCACGAGCCTCTTTCTAATGAACAATAACAGAACAAAATATGTCATAGGCTTTATGGGGTTGAGTAGCACCTGGCACAAGGTAATTGGTATCCAAAGAATGTTTGACATCGGCCTGAAGCTTGTAATCACATTTTTGTTACTGAACAGGGTCTTCACTGTCTGTAAGCCTTTCTGTCGGGGTTACTCTGAGTTTGGGTTTTTGCTTAACTTGCACATGGTTTACTCTGATACCCAGCCCCTGCTCTGGCAGCTGGGGAAAGCTCTCTGGAAACAGCTGCCTTTGGGAAATCTCCTGCCCGGTCATTACGTGGCAGGCTCTGACAGGAGGTGTCCCTGCCTGCATTAGTCACAGACACTAGAGCTTTGGACTTGACACCTGAGTTCATGCCATACTAAGACAGATACTTGCATTAAAGCATTTTTCAATGTCCCAGAAGTGTGTATACTGTTTTCCTGATTTTGCAGGCAGCCTGGAAAGTAACTCTGAAACATGTGAATTGCCTTGTATATCCCAATGAGCTATTAATTCCAGTTCTAGGTAATCGGAAAGACCCTCTTCAGTTTTAACCTTACCATGAGTTGTGGGTATATGCTATTAACTCACTGACATCACACATCGGAGCTGATGGATAGCCCTGATCCTTTTGCTGTCTGTTTTATAGGTCATGTACTGCAATAAACATTTTCCTTTGACAACAAAATGAAGTTGGAAGGGTCACCCCTACCAGCAGAATGTGGACAGGAAATGAAAATGCTCACAGGTGAATTTGGCATACAGATAAAGCCTGTAGCTGTGATCACTGGTTACACTGGATAGGTGTACTTTCCTATCCACGCTATCTCTGCAGCTCACATCCTCTAAATAAACAGCAAAAGAAGGCTTATAAATGCATTTATTTCTCTCCTAGTGGTAGACAATGATCAAGCAGTATGCTAACTGGCTAGTAGTGTGTACTAGGGTTGTCACAGCACAGACCCACAAACCCAGAGGCAGCAAAGTAAAAAAAGGTTTATGTATTTTTTTTATTTTTTTTTTTTAGC
Source organism: Rhinoptilus africanus (assembly GCA_013400135.1). Lineage (NCBI taxonomy): Eukaryota > Metazoa > Chordata > Aves > Charadriiformes > Glareolidae > Rhinoptilus > Rhinoptilus africanus. The sequence continues at coordinate 964,913 of VXBO01014855.1, forward strand.
TCTGTCAACCTGCCTGTTTACTTGACCCTGTGATTAGGATCGTGCCATTAGCTGTTCAGATCAAGGCTCTAGTTACAGATGTAGTAAACAAGGGCTAGGAATTAAAGAAAAGAAGAAAATGCTGCAAAACACTATCAGACTCATGAGTAAAGAGGTGAGTGAAACATTTCTAAGGTGGCTAGGTCATTTCTGGGAGTGTTCCAGAGACACCGCTTGGCCACTGCTCACTCCGTTTCTTTGGTATTAGAGCCCCCCAGATCGTGCTGGATGCGTCTGTCCTTACGTAAGGCTGGCTGCCGCGGCCGTCTCTGTCGGGAATGAGCCCAAGCCCGCTCTAAGGGTGAGATCTGGAAACTTGCTGAGTGTGCGCTAAAAGGAGACTCGGGGAGAAAACAAACCACTTCTTTGTCTGGGCCTCAGGGTTCCCTGGCTTTCAGTGAGGATGGTCTAAGTTAAGAGCACGCGATTGATCATCACCGAACGGCTGATGCTGATCAGAACAGTCAACCATGAAGCGGCTCTTTAAGAATGTTGATGGTGTTTGCAAGCAGGCAGGCTCTGCAGGCAGTATGAGTCTGGCTTTTTTTTTCCTCTGTTTGGACAACAGATGCAGTGTGCAAGTTTGCGTATTCAGCAATGTAGCCTCGTGGAGCTAAGTCAGGAGGGCTTAAGGTTCAGATCCTTTATTTAGCTCCCTGAAGACACTGTATATATAATCGAATCTATATATAGTTATAACTTGCTAGGGCACCGCCATCACAAAACCACCCATGGGCTGGTGAGGAGGGTTCCAACGTGAATAAAGCTTAGGCTTGGAGTATGGCTCTTTGTAGCTGAGTCCTAGGCTGGCACAGCCCAAGGTGGCTTTAGCTACCACCGAAAGGGGCACAGACTTCAAAACAGGTTTACAGCCACCTGCCAGGAACGTGGAGTGCTTTCCTCGGGTGGCTAAAGCCTGAGTCACTGCGTTTCAGCTGATGACAGTGTTCAAGTTAGCTGAACTCTATTAATGGCTGTAGGAGTCTTACCTCCCCAAAGCAGGGAGGAGGTGACTTTAGGAAATGTAAGCATTTTTAATAATCTGGGTTATTTCTTTACTTGCTTCCCAACTTGCTGCTTAACTTTGAAAAAGCTGTACTGATGCTTTGTGCCTGGAAGTGCTAGCTCTTGACCTCTGCAAAACAGAAATGTGTGTCACTAAGAAATTCTCAGAGTTTCTTTGGTTGAGGTGCTGCGTAAGTGCAAGCAATTTTTATTAATAGTCAATTCATGTGCATAATAAAAAAATACATTCCCACTATAAAGAAGGTTATATTATTCAATATATCTAAATTACAGCCACAGTAAAGCTGCATGTATGTGTTCTGTTTGGAATTATATGAATAGGTGCTACATTATACTATATACTCTTGTACATTATTGCTTTCTGAGAGATATATAGTCTATGCCACTTGAGATGGGAAAAACATGTCTTCCAGTAAAAAGACATTTCCAAGGCCAGATGCACTAATATTTTATGAAAACGTGAATAAGTGAAGCAGATTCATCAGAAAGATAATGAGAAAACAACGTTATTTTTGCTGGAGTGGAAGACAGATTAAAAGTAAAAATCAAATCTCTGAACAGCATCTCTCTAGGTTATCTGCTTTCAAATTCTAAGCAGCGGAAGGGCTGTTCTCTCCTTAAAATGCAAAAACCTCAGAAAAAAATAAATGTCTCATCCTTTTGAAAAATCCATCCCTAAATGTCATAAAATATTACTCGGTAATCCGTCAAGTCATTCACACTGAGGGCTGCTGTGGTCCAGCCTGAGTTTAATCTAAAGTGAAATTAGCCCGCGTGTTTCCTCCTTCTGGGTCAGACTTTCATCCCACACAGGTTCTTTCCCAGGGGTTCTGCAGGGACAAGGGGGGTCATGATCAGAGATGGCACTAATGGTGATGAATGTCTAACGGGAGAAGTGATTTTCGGAGGCACAGAGGGTAAGACAGGTACCCAGCTCTCAGCAAGTGTCTTTAGTCTTAGCGCGCAAGTCTCCTCTTTAACCTGTTTCAATCCAGATAAAATATTCCACCTCGCTGATTTTTGGAGAGCAGCAAAGATAAGTTTTTCCCCTCTTTGAACATGTGGAAGAGCCCCTTTTCCCCTTCAGTTTGTGAAGGTTTATAATGATCTTGGTCGCTAGCAGGTGGGCATGGTTTTTTGGCTGTCTTTGGTGCTTTGGCAACCCAAATGGGCAATGAATCTCTCTGAGCTATGTTGACAGTCTTGTGCGTGACTGCACAGGAGCATGCCTTGCCTCCTTCTCTGGACCGTGCTTCTGTACCTCAGCCTGCTCCTTGGTAGTGTCTGGGCACAGGAAAATCAGTGGACCTGGCCACCACCACGTTGCCCGGGAGTGAAGGGGTGAAAGGCTTCCCGGAGCCACCCAGTAAGTGAGGAGACGGCGGGTACAGGGGTAGGTTGGGGTCACCCTGGCCGAAGCTGCCTCCGTCCCTCACAGACGGCTGCAGAATCCACCGCAGAGGGATACCCAGACCCGCTCCTCTCAGCCCCCCGAGGGCAGGCAGGCAGGGGGACTGCAGGCGTGCAATACTTGATGTTTTAACAGTACGGTCATCCTGGAGCAAGCTCAGCTTCTGTCTCTAACTTCCTTTTTTCACTTGCTGAAAGGCACCTGTGAATACTTTGTCAGGGAAAGGCGCCGCAGTCTTCATTGTGCATTTAGCTCTTTGCTTCAGGTTGGTAACGATGGGTTCGCTGACTGCCGCGGGCGCTCTGTGCTGCGACGGGCACACGCACAGCCGAGGTTCAGGCCCCTTCCCCCATTGTTTCACGTGAACCACCGAACAGTGACTGGAGAATAAGCGTTCTCATCGCTCTGGGTGTTGGATGTGTTCTAAGTGCTACCTGCTGTTAATGGCTCCGAGACCTTTTATTCGTGTTCTTCAAAATATTCTTTTCTTTCCAGGCTCTCTCTCAGCTGTGCTTCTTGGAAAGTGCCCATCCCACCACCTTGGTCTCTAAACTCACTTTCGGTATCAGAGCTCTATGAACACTCACAGATCACGAGCCTAGTTTAAACTGATCAAGTGAAGTGTTGAAGATATATCGTTAGCTTAGAATAATAACCCATATAAGAGTCTCCTTTTCTTAATTTCCTTCCTTTTCTGCACCCCCAACACCCCTTTAGCATAAGAGCAAGCAGAGCTCCAAACCTCATGTTTTCCAGACAGATGATGGCTGCCCTCCAGACCTGACCTACCCGGCTGTGTGTCTGCTCTGTTTTCCTTCTCGCTGGTCTTGGGTATTTTCCTTTGAAAGCAAGGGAGGAATCTTGGCGTCATTCAGGGAACAGAGAGAAGTTAAAAAAAAATGCCCCGGGTTTTTTGTGCGTTTGACTTCTTTCGCTCTTAATGGCTAACCGCTCTCCTCTTCAAAGCCTTGCCGAAGAAAGGAAAAGCAAAGAACTGAGCTGTAGCTCATCACTGCTACGTCATCTGACTGTCGGCTTTGAAAATTTCCCCAAGCAGCAAAAGCATTCAGAGGGTTTGGCGGTGAGCAGCCAGCCCTGCACCGGCTGCTGCTGCTCAGGGAAGGCAGCGGGGTGAGGGCGCGCGTCGGCGAGGGCACCCGTGTGTGGGGGGCTGCGCTGCGGATTTGTTTCCGTATTGTTTACGCATGGAGTGAGGAGCAGAATCTAAGCCTATTAACAAGGAGGTTTTGGATTGAAAAGAGTTGTTCAAAGAATCTGTAGCTTGGATTTTTCTGAACGACTCCGCTGTCAATTCTTTTTTGATCAGTGCTGTCCCCCCGAAAAAACACACGCGAGCAGATCCGAAAACACCTGGGAGCCAGTCTCAGCCGGCATAAGCTAACAATGCAAAGCGGTTTACAGCCTAATTATCTAAATCTCCGTATGTGAAAGGATTACTTCATCTGTTCCTAAAATTAGATTTGATCAGTATTTTTAGGGAACATGCTTTTTTTTTTTTTTTAGAGAGGGAAGACATAGAAGATGAAAAATACTGCTTTTCTAAGCACAGTCTTTGGGAAAGACAACTTCAGTGCAGGATAGAAATAGTAATTAAAAGTAGAGAAAATGAAGGAATCTGAAGGAAGGATCTGTTAGGAAAGATAATCCTAAGGGATGAGAGAATGTCAAATCCAGGTCTCTGAAGTGCGCACATTTTGGAATTTATATAGTGTAGATGTGTTCAATGATAACCAGACTGTTTAGCTTTTCTAAAGCTAGGGAAAAAAGTGAAGGATTTCAGAAATTTCCTTCTGATGAAGATAAGGTTTGGTTTTTTTTTTTTTTAAATCATGAACATTTCTAAGAAGTCTTCATTTCCTTTCTCCGTTGTACCTGAAATATATCTTCTTCCTGGGCAGACTGTATTTGGACCTATTTAACAGCATGTAGTAAAACTACAAAAACGTTTGTGAGGAAAGGAAGAAGGAAGCTGCAGGGGAAATTTGGGCAGAGAAAATGTAATTAGCCAAGCTAAAAAAAAATGCCTGAGAACAGAAATTGCCAGCATCGTTCCTGCCCAGTGTTTTGACAACTTTAATGAAAGCAAGTGGTCAGCACAGCAGTTTTAAGTGTAGTCTGGAGACCTGCAGTAAAAAACCCCAAACCCAACCAGCCAAAGAAACACACCCAGTAAATACAACAAAATTAGAGGTTCTTCTTGGGGGGGGCTTTACTTATTTGTTTTAATACTTGTCATAAATACGTAATCCACAACTAGGATATCTGTGGAGGGTAAGAAAGTTTTCCAGTCATTCAGAATGAAATTTGCTTATATTTCGGTGTTCAGTTAGTAAAAGCATTTATTGAGTCTTAAAGGCTGCATTTAGGCAGGACTTTGTATATGTGAGAGGAACTGCTTTAATAAGCCCACCGATGTTGTTCCAGATACAGGAACATGAAGAAGGGAGGCTTCGTCTCTGCTACCCACCACCTTGAGGTGACCTTGGTTTACTGCAGTATTAAGAATATGCCCATTTAAAAACTGTGCGTTCTGTGGCCCTGCAATCTCCCTGTGCTGTATAAGGATATCGTGTCACAATACGTGCTAAAGTAGCTACAGGAAAAACAAAAAGAAATAAGAACAAAAGTTCTTTATGCAAAAAGATCTGATTATTAGACTGTAGCCTTGTTAAGCTGAGTAATAATCAGAATAATTAACATGTTTTGCTCTGATTTTAATTGTGATTATAGCTGGAGTAATTTAAAAAATAGAAATTTGATTATCATGTTAAACAAGATCATTTTACCCTGCTTAAATTACAGTTACGGATTTAGTACAATATTAAGATCTTTGGTGAAAATAAGAACAAGGTCCATTATAAATTAAAAATAATGGTGTACAGGGAAGAGTACTAAGAGAATTGGAATGAGAACTTGGGGAAAAAAGAATCCAAGCCTGTCCTGGAAATGGTTTACAAGCTTTTAAATGCAAATATATCAAAGCTGTTCGTAAGCCATGGATCTCATTCTTAATCACTGTTCCACTGTTTGAAAATCAGCCACATAGGCTCTCACTGGGTTAACATTCATTTTACTAGTCTCAGATCTTGAACCAAAATCTACTGAAGTCAATAAAAAAAAACGGACTGTGAATGCCAAATTAAATTATTCTTATTTTAGTATGTCAGAAGAGCTTCCTCTTACAGCATCCCACCATTGCAGCACGGAAAACCAGAGCCCAGCAAAATATTTGGCAGGAAGGTGAGTTTTTCTTTGTGAGCCTACAGTCAAGCTGGGCTTACAGGCCATGTACGGGACTTTGTCGCATCCTCTAATGTGTCACTTCAGTAGGTGTTAGAACCTCTAAACCTTGGCGGTGTTTCAGAGGTTATCCCAATAAGTGTCTTTTTCTATATTTCAGTCAGATTTATTTAACCTGTAGTTAATGCATTAGTTTCAAATACTGTTGTGGTTTCCCTACCAGAGATTGGTGCATGGTCTACTGTATTAAAACAATAAATAAAGTGAAATGTGTACAAAATCCTCCTGGTAGTTTTGTAGTCAACGATGTGCACATATCGGGAAACCTGTAACTGCAGTCAACAGCTAATATCCCGTATATCATTGTTAGGTACTCTTGTATACTGACATCCACCGTAAAACTTAGTCAAGGGTAACCATTTGCAAAAGGGATTTATGATGTCTTGCAGAATAATCTCTGTGCTGATGCTCAAAAGAAAATACCAGTGACATCACTGAAATGAGAGCTTTTAAAATGCTGACCAGCCAAACTACCGAACCCCGGTATTCAATATGGTACCCTGTTTACCTGTGTGTCCAGGAACACATTTAGGTACCTTTTTACTGGCTTATGTGTATTCAAGTATCTAATTTTCATATGTGTATTTAGAATTTCTTTTACATCTGAAAGAAATCTGTCGGTATTAAGTTCAAAGTTGCTACTGCCCTCTACATCCAACGTGATGTACGGGGTAAGAGAACTACTGTAGTCTCTTCCGCCCTTAACATCCATATCTGAATAGTCAAGACCAGACAAGTGACAGGAAGACTACAAAAAGGTCTGAAAACATTAAATAATTTGTCTACACCTGTAAGACCACTGGTGAAATGGGAATCTGAATCCCAGTGTAAATCCTACCCTTGTTTCCTATGAATTTTACAATGCTTTTTTCCTCGGAAGGTTTCAGATTCAATTAAAATGCTTCTGAGAACGTGTAGATTTGCTAAATCAATGGAAGGTCAGCAGCATATAGGAGGTTGATGGAGGCCAAACAAAGGAGAGCATCACACTTGTGATGAGATTGAATCACAGGTAACTGCAATTTCTTGTGATTTAATTTTTCATTAATTAAAAATAGTATATTATTTTTTATCAAACTCAGCTTGTTTGTGGATGTATTTGTGGGTGATGTATATTAATCAATAGTTGATCAATGGTGTCTTGCGACAATGGCAATATAAGTTCTGTATTTGTTAGCTGGCTTTAGTGCAAGCTGCTTCTTTTTAAAGTAGAGTTGCTTTGCCTTTCCGCAGTCATGTAAATTTTCAAGGTGCTGTGAAATTCATCCCAATTTACAAATCGTGACACAAGCTAATTCTGTTTCTTCTAGGCTGGCAACATGCACAATGGACTTCTGTTCTTGGGCTTTCAGAAAGATGAGTAGTTGCTTGTACTTAAACTTCCAGAGACTGGCATCCTCCGGTAGTTGCTTTTTTGTTTGGTTGGTTGGGGTTTTTTGATTCTGGTCTAGTGGTCACATTGGGCAGAAGATCCTTCCTGATTAATTTTGTATTAGGAGCTTCATCTTTGCTCTTGAGGAGACTCTGAGTTCTGCGGTAGTGTAAGCAGCAGCCAAAACCTACTTGTCTTTGTTTTTCTTTCTCTTCCTAAATGTTGCTAAAATCAATATATTGTGCCCAAATGTGAATGCTGAGTTTCTCATCAATGCCTAATCAATATGCATTGATTGAGGTAACCTCAGAATTCCTTGTTGGAGAAATGTCTTTATATGTTATTTACAAGGGAGGATATCTGAGTTGCAAGACACCTACAAGACTATGCGAGAAATCAGATACAGCCATGAATACTGGGTCAGAGTCACAAATGGTAATATCTTCACTACATTTATTAAACCTGTAAGGACATATTCACGTGTATCTGGCTGCAAAATTGTCCTTGCACCCACTGAATAATCTAGGCGATCACTCATGTCATGAGTTATCGCTGCAGAATATTGTACAGGTATTAACAGAGTGCGAATGCTTACTTATTTTTGAAGGATCACTAAAGTTTTAACTCTGTCAAATGACTGCATAATAGAAACGTAACATGGACACTGTCAACGTAATTTACTATCTACTTACTGCTCAAAAACAGATGGAGAACAAGACATTTGTGTGCTTTGGTCATCACTACTTATAGGAAAACAGCCACATGACTTAACTGATCTAATAATACCATCTAAATTAGGTTGTCATCATATATAGCATAATCTGCAGACCTAAAAAGACATGCATTTTTATTTATTTTATTTATTTATTTATTTTATTATTCACCATATTCACCTCTGGATTCACCTCTACATTTTTTGAAGAAAGAGCAGGGTCAGGCATGACAGGCTGAGGTCCTTATGTAGGGTCTTCTGTGTTGTGTAAGTGATAACTCTATTCCCCAGAGTACATTTGATAATTCAATAGATTACACTCAATCAGTATCCTGTTGAGTGTACCAAAGGTTTTTTTTTACTGCACAAAATACCATTATTTGGATGAGAGGTTAATCTACTGTTATGAGTGCCCAGGATTTTTTTTTTTAATAAACCTTAGGGCAGATAAACGTTTTTTTTCTCTTCTCCCCCCCCAATGAAAGAGGTGCTGTGTCCTACCTTAGGGGTCTAATGGTTTCATTTTAGAGGGTAGATGGCATGAAACTTTTCTAATTATGAGGGATTTTAGTCAAGCGAGCTGTGATGGTTTTTTAAATTCCATCCATGAAAGCATTTCATTACTGTTGATTTTTTTCTTCATTCTATAATGAGAGTGAAGAATGCTTGCCATCCTAGAATCTTCTGCTGGAGTAATGCTGGAACATCAGCAGCCCTAACACCTACCTTTGGTGCAGGAGCATGCCAAGGGGCGGGATGGGTGGGTGTGAGCCAGCTTAGATGGATGGCAGATGCTGCCTACCAGTTTGCTGAAGAGGGTGGTTTAAGACCTAGGCTTTTGCAGACTTGCTAAGAGAACTTGAGCAGCAGCCCTTCCTGAGTCAGGTTCTTGGCACTTCTGGACCGCTGGGTCAGCCGGTGGCCTTGTGATGATGCAAAGACTCTCGACGCATCAGGGTAGCAGCTGCAAGGGTCTCTCTGTTTTGTCATTGTTTTCGTCCTTTTCTGTCCCTTGGGTCCAAATCAAGATGTTCCCCAGGCTGACCATTGATAAACCGTCTTTTCACAGTGGATGTTTTGTCAGTGTGCTGGATTTCACCTACCAAGAAAGTCTGAAATGCAAGTATCCACTAATTCTAGTAACAGAAGATGCCAGTTAAAACAACTGCTGACAGTGTACCAGTGCATTCTAGAGAGGGATGTAAGTAAAGTGTGACGTTGGTGGGATGCACACATATACGTGCAATCATACATACACAGCTATAGACGTACCAAAGGAGAAAGGGTGGACTTCTGGGCCCTAGTGACCAGCTATCCCAGCCCTCTGAGTGGTATATCAAATTCTCATCCCACAGAAGTTCCAGAGTAGGAGAGGGGGAAGCTCTGAGGTGGTTTTGCAGTTGTGAGTTTGGTAATGGCTCCCAGTCATTGCAAGGTATTGCTGGCAGGCTCTACAACAGCACGGGTATGGTTTTAGAGAAGTCTCTTCTTGATAATTTCCACCTAGTCAGGGTTTAGACGACCCACTGGGCCGTGAAGAAATATAACTCCATTTCTGATTGTATACCATTGAATTTCTTGCAGTTGAATTGCTTGTCACTCTTTGGGTATCACAGGTCTACTGGGTGACACTCCAACCTGCAGATGAAGAGACCCAAATGCGTTATCCCGCTTTCTACTGTTTTGCTTTACCGCAGACTTCATTTGTGGTTTTTTGTGAAGTCACTGAAGTCAGGATCCATGAAGGTCTATAGATGTCTTGCTCCCATGGCTTCACAGGAGTTAAAAAGGAGCAGGATTCCTTCTCTCCTTTACCGTCTGGGCCAAAGTCTAATGTCAGCCTAAATTTCTGACAAAGGGGGGACACAGGTAGAAAGTGCTGTCAAGGTCTCCTCGTTTCTTATCTCTCCTCAGAGTTTGGGAACTGTAGGTTTTCTCATCAGAGTTGTGTAGCTCAGTATTACCAGCTAGGAGCTGCTCAGGTACTGCTGAATGAATTGATATATTCATGGACACGTATAGCTGCATCCTTTGCTGTTAGTTTAATAGTGGTTTGCCTGCATTCACTCACAGGCAGGTAAGCACTGACCCCTGCTCCCCTCTGGCTTCCTCTTCACGGCCGTGGGGTGAGCTGCGTGCCGGATGTTCTGAGCCAGCAAAACTCAGTCTCTGCCTTGCAGATTTTTGAGTAAGTCACTGCAAGCGCCAGTCCACGGGGACGCTGAGTCCTTCTCTGTGAATCAGGATTTATTTGCTTTTGAAGTGTTAATATCAGAGAGGAGGAGGAGGAGATTTCTTCCTCAGCTGCCTTAAGGAAGTAATTTACTATTTTAATATGTTGCTGTGGATTAAGAGAACTGCTGAAGGGCAGAATGGCAACCTCCTCTTTCATCCAGATGACTGGCCCTGAAGGTGATGGTGGAGAAACAGCTCCGTCCATCCTATGACTCCAGCTGCAGGGAGCTGTAAAGCTGGTTTAGATCGGGCCAGGTTTTCTATGCAGGTTGTGTCAAAACCTGGCCAGTTCTTTTTGCACTGCTATTTCTAACCCGCTGCCTTTCCTAGCTGCCTACGGGGCTAGTGCTTTTACTCAGGCTGTGTGTTTGTGTTGCAGTGTCCTGTGCCCTAGCACCGGCAAATGTGGCGCGGTCCTCTCCGATTCCTTCAGACAGATGCAGGAATCAGACACCTAGCTTCCTGCTTCAGCCGTATGGCACACCTTTTTGAGACGCTCCCCAGCTTATTGCACTAAAAATAGAGCTTCAGGCCTTCGTTTTCCGGATCTGACTACCTTTGCCATACCTCACTGCGTATTAGGGGATAACTGCTGCCTCTGAATAACCTGTGATGCTACTCTCCACTTCTGCTTGCAACCTTTGCAATTAAGCATCTTTATACGTTTTTTCCGTGTGCCCATCGTGCATGGGAGGAGACGCTTTCTAGGGAAGGTCCACTACCCGGTGGCAATACTTGCCTTAAACAAAGAGGGGGTTCCTCTTTGGTTTTGTTTTTGTGTTTGTTTTTTTTTTTCCTCTCAATCACACAAAACATTTATCATAGTTGGGTTTGGGCTCATTTTTGGCTGCCTTTAGTTTGTACCTTTGCAGGTTCTTTATTTCATAGTTCTCTGCATCGAGGACTATTGTTTTGTTGATGTTTGCATGTTAATTAGAGCAACAGACTCCTAGGCTACAATTGGGCTGCTGCGATGCTGAGTTAACACAAGTAATAATTAATGAAGTAGTTGGAAAGAGCAATATGAAGTAATGAACCAGACAGGAAGCAGCCAGTCATCTGTCTGCTGGAAGAAAAATGAGGGGGAAAAAGCGATGGTTAAAAGTGAAGGAACGAGAGGAAGGAAGAAAAGAAAGGATTGAGTCGAGGTGGGGGAGGGAGGGAGAGGATTAACAAGAGGGGATTTACAGAATCACAGGTAGGGGGTTCTTGAAAACCAAGTTGTTGGGTTTTTGTTTGATGTGCACACAATGCATTAAATCATTTGCATAACATTCCCAGGCCCTCCAGCTTAATCCTTACAGCTCTGAAAGATTCTTTGTTCGGGAGGGATTAAATTCTGTAAAGAATTTAGGGCCAGGTCTACAAGGAGGGTTAGCACCGACTCTTTTCTTCTTTTGACTGTGGTGGGAGTTACACATCTAATTAGGACTTAAATATTTAGCCTTCTGTGGATTTAGGACTTTGTTGGTTTTTATTGTATTTATGGAAGGTTGATATTTCATTTGCGTGAAATAAGAGATGGAGGAAACACAATTTAGGGTCAGAAAAACTTGTTTGATTTCGTCCTGGGCTTCAGTTCTGGGAAGAATTGAATGTTTTATGATTAATCTTTGTTAAAATGATAAAATTTGCAAAACGAAGTAATGTTTTGGGACACATGTTTTTTAAACATTTCATTTTGAAGTGGTTAAAATAAAACATTTAGACTTTCTTGATGTATTTTCCCCTGAAAATGTTTCAGGTGAAACTAGTTTCTGGGATGGCCAGGGTATGGGACCGTACAGTGTTCCTGCTATAACTTCAAGTTTTTGAAACGCAAATATGTCTATTTCTGCTTGTTAGAAGCCAGAACCACGTAGCAGTCAGCATTTATGAGACGTAGGGTTTTCCTTGGATGTCTTGAGTAAACCGTGTCCTGCATGTGGCTTTTTGAGAATCTGTCACTTCACCTCCTTTATTCCTGGTTTTAACTTAGATGCGTGGCATTACCCTTGTTTTGTGGGCATTTTTTTACAGAAAAGCAAGCCAGGAATTAAATGACTAGTGAGTTGAGGGGGCCAGTCTGAACGAAATCACTCTTGTCACCATAATACTTGATGATTTACTTTTCTTTTTTTGTCTGCCAGCTGCTGTTCTTGTCCGTGCCTGGATACCCGTGTTTATCCGTGAGGGCAGGCATGGCTGTGCTCTGAAGGGAGGACCAAGTGTGAGTCGTTGTGTCGTACGACACAGGATTGGTTGTGTCTCAGGAGGACTGTGAATTCTCAGCTCTCATATATCCATATTGGTTTCATCCACATCCAACCATTGTTAGAGGGGAAAAAGGCTAGAAAAGCAAACACACAAAAAAATTTGCAACTCCCCCCAGATGTTCTTAAAAGCAACTCCAGTGAAAACACGATGAAACATTATTTGCTGAGTCAAACCAGCTCTAAATTCTGTCAGAGAACTTATTATTAAAGGGACTTTCAAATCCTGTCTGTGTAATCCTTGCTCTACTCTGGATTCTCTACTAATCCTGTACCCGCTCTGTTCATTCCACCCTATTTAGGGATATAGGCAATACGTTCTGTTTACTGGTCTGGAAATGAGTCTGGACACGGGCTACCAAACCTGTGCAGGGAGTTTAGCGTTTCTTTGAGGATACAGATGAAATCTGATGAAGTGGTAATGGAAGGGAAAAAAATTAAAATAGATTTCTAAAATGGAGCTTGGTCATTCTAAGATGTGTGGTCTTGCTAGTGCTGGTCTTGCTCGTTTTTAGGTAGTGTTGGAGGAATTTCTCAGAGGAATTATATTTAATGTCTTCGAATGTTGCTTATACGCATAACTATTAACTGTTTCTTCAGCAGCTGAATGCTCAGGGGGAATGTTCAGTGCGGCAAATAGTGCCTGCTTTTGGAGGGGTTCTTTTCATTAACTTTGAAAGGTCATGTATTTTTGGCCTGAAAAAAAAAAGAAAGAAAAAGGAGAAAAGGTTTACATACCCTAAAGCTACTTGTACTTACTTAGAAAGGTACTTAAGGCCTAGCAAGATAAAATGTCTTACATGGTAAAATATTGACCAATTTGTAAACCAAACATTTTCTTCTTAAAATGCTGTGTTTGCACACAAACGTATATGTGTATATTTGAATACACACATTCTACTAAATAAAGGAATATCTATTATTTGAAATAGGTTATAATTATTTTGACTTCTTGTTTTTCTATTAGCTTTTTACTTTTTATCAAACATGATTATTAAAAAATGTGGTCAGCCAGCGTGGCTTCCTCGCAGCAATGTTTTCAAAAAACAAAACTCATAAAGCATATTTTGGAAAGAGAGATGGAGAGTCAGATCATCAACTCCTTGACTTCTAGTCCAGGTCACAGGTACTATGAAATTAAGTTTCACAATGTCTGCAGCCTGAACTTCTCCCTCGCGTGCTGACTAAACTTCTTTACACAGATTTTATACTTGAGTGACAGTTTGGATTTATAGTCTCAAGCATACAATTACATACAAATAATTTACCAGGCTGATAGGTGAACTGCTAATGAATTGATTGGCATCAGTGTCCATGCACGTCCTCTTAACCTTGGCAATGCAAAGTGGCAGAACTTAGTTTAGTCAAAGCAAAAAATCCTTAGAGTAAGTCTAATTATTCCTTATGTACCAGGGATAAAAGTAGGTGCACGGACAGGTCAATGCCCCAGGTAACATGCAGTAAGCTGTTAAGCTGAGATGCATTGACTGCAAGTCTGAAGATTTACTCCTGACTTTTCCTAGTGTTAACAAGATCAAAATTGGGTGATGATTCTTTAAAAAAACCATGAAAATGGCAAATAGGTTTTATGAAGTATTGATTTCTAAGTGTAACTAGTTATCCTTGAGAATGACCACTAAAATGAGGCCGAGTATAAAATTTCCCCCTTCAGTGTAGCCGGATTCTAAGATCTCATATCTCACGATTTGTAGGGGACAGGGTAGGAACTGAAGACGGGTGAGAAATGGCAAGCAGGAGACCTGAGTATAATATTAAGAGTATCTAACAGAAAATCTAGAGTATCTAACAGAAGATCTGCAGCTTCTCACTTCTGTAATCCTGACCCTTGCATATCATTGTTGATCTCTTTGTTGTCATCTCTCATTGTAGAAACAATTTAAGCTCTCTGGAACAAGGACCTCACATTTTATTATAACTGCGGTGCCTCTGGGGCTGTATAAATAGTGCTCTGACTGGAAGGCAGAGAATTCCATGTTTCAAAAGATAAAAAACTTTTCCTTCTTGGCTGGATGCCCTTTGAGGTATCGAATCCTGTATCTGTCGGTACCCCTTCAATTAGCTCTGCTTTTTTGGCAGTGCTCTAGAGCTTGATGTCTGGGGCCTTCTGATATGGAAGACTCTCATCTTTGGTGTATAGAGTGAGAGTTGAGTAAGAGTGGAAAGGAGACAAGGTTAGATCTAAAAGCCCCTAATTCTCATCTGAAGAAGAGCTAATTCTTCTGCGTCTGAAGAAGAATCTGGGGAGATTAAGCAGTATTGATGCAACCTGACATGATGATTTGCTTCCAAATAAAACCGTTGTCTGATATGGATCAGGCGAGCCATTAACTTTTCAAGCAAGGGACAAAACAGTCTTACAAAGCATGTTCACCTTGCCTTCTGTAGGCCCGTTACTAAGATTGCAAAACTATGAGGTTCCCACTCTTGGCTCCCTCTTGTAATCGAGACCACAGATTTGTCGGGAGAACAGTTCAGCAGTCAAAGGAAAGGTGAAATCCCACTAAGCCAGTCTGTGTCAGGGCCACCGAGGGTCCCCTGTGTCCCCCTTCCCACCCTTCTCAGTCTCTGTGTTTCCCGTTTGTTCTAGCATTAGGGTAATGTGCCCTGCACGGGGCTGGTTCGGGTTGACAGAGCAGTGGGGGGTGAATAATGAAAGAGGAGGGGCAGGAGGGTCCTTATACCTCTGTCTTGTCACTATATTGCTGTGACATTAGATTCTTCTCAGGCACGATATAAAAAAATGTTTTCCCTCTGCTAGTCCAGCGGGTCCAGAGCTGTGTCTATGAGATGTCTGGTGTGAAGCAATGTGGCCCCATCCTCTCCCACAGAGAAACAAACAGGCGATGAAGCCAAAATAAACTCGGGATTCAAGGCTCTTTGTTCTTCTTCCATACCCGTTTTGTCTTCTTAGTTGATGGCACTGCTGTGAGGGGTTTGAGAAGAAAAAGGTCCATATGGACAGGGCACATTGAGCTGGAGTCTCCCTGTTTAGCCTTCTACCAACTCCGTGAAAGACTCTGGAGAGAAAAGCGTGTCTAGTGACTGCATTCACAGAGGTCAGTGCAGTTTTCCACTGCTCCCTGGGCAATGCACAGCGAGATGTGGATGACTGTTCTCATGCGTGGATTTTGCTCTGGCTCCTCTCAGAGCCTTAGTATAAGAGGGTTGAAATCATTGAGTTTTCTGGAGTTCTGTCATTTTACTCACTATCTAAATTGTCCCATAACTTTATTGTGCAGGAGAACACGGATGAAGCAGATCTGAGTATAATAAAAAGGGGAAAAGCTGTGCCACATTGGCACCAGAATCAAAGAAGGTTTTAGTCATCTGACACCTGTTTTGTTTGTCAGCTAAAAAAACCCCATATGTAATTAGCTCAGATACATGCCTACAAAAGCTACAAATGTGTGGGTAGGATTACAAAGCTGGAAAGCTCTAAGGTTTACATTTTTCTGTGCAAGTGCTCTGGAACTAGGGGGGGAATCCACGTCCTCACATCTGCTGACCAAATACTTACAAATGAAATAATTGTTTGGAAGAGTGTATACAATCAGGTAGCAAACTTCCTAGAGAGCTGGTTAACACACAAAGTAGACTTTCTTTTTGAAGGCTTTTAAAATTCATTTTAATAGGTGAGCAAAGCTGGCTGATGTTTTGCAACTAGCCAAATGCTGATATAAAAGCTGCCTCATCCACAGCCCGTGCGAATGTTGAACATTCGCTGGAGTTTAAATCTCTGTTGTATTTTCTGCTATTGCTATATAGCAGGCTAATATTCCTGTCAGAACAGATTTGCAAATGACCCATAAACCTAACGAGAGACTAAAGCCGAAAAGATGCTCTGGGCAATATTGTTCTCTTTGGTGACTTACTGTCTGAGTCTGAGTGAATCTGATAAAGTTTTCTGGATGCAACTTCTATTCAAGCTTAGTAAAGAAATCAGGATAGCTGGAGGAGTAAAGATTGACTTATTAAGAAAAGCAATTAATTGTTATAATCATGAGACTATTGGCTTCTATGACATTTGTTCTAGGCTGTGAAGAGGGTGTTTTTCAGAATCTCTCTGGAGAAGAGGGAATCCAGAGGACCAAGAATAGGACATACTGTCCCTTACACCTTGGCTGTGCAGCCACAGCCAGCTCCACAGTGACAAATGTTACTATTGATAACGTTTGCCATGAATTGGTCAGTGGTCTGAGAAAACGTCCTCAGGTTACACTGGCTAAAAACTGCGTGCATGATTGAAATTAACAGTCTCTGCGTTTATACTTAAGGCACTTAAACAGAGGCGAGGGGATACCCATTTGCTGTTTCGTGTGCTCAATGAATTCCGGCCTCTAAGAACCAGAGTCCTCTGGAGACAGTTCTCTTGACTCCAGGACTCAAACATCAGAGGAGGTGCAGGGTTCCTTGGCAGGTTTTTGTAAAGCTGTTCGGAAAGGCTTCGTGCGAGTCAGTTTGAGCGCGCTATGTGACAGTGACTGTGTGAAAAGAAACGGTAAACATCCCTGTTACTCAGGAACTTCGAAACTTGACAAAAAGTATCTAAAAAAATAATAAATACTCTATAAAAACATAGTTATGAACCTGATGACCTGAAGGAACCATTCCACCTCCAACTTCTGTAATGTGTAATCTCTACCTCAGACTTCTTCTCAGTCTAGGAAGTTCATCTGGGTGAACTGTTAACTTTTTTTTTTTGAAGGAGAGAATAGCCGTATTCAAAGCTATTCAGAGATTGGGACTGAAATGCCACAAAGTTCATGTTTGTGAACAACTCTTTTTTTCTTTGTTGACAGCATGTCTATAGGCTAATTGTTCCCCGAAGAAGATACTTGGCTCATAAATAAGTGGTAGGAAGACGGATAGTCTTCTATTAAAGATACTGCTCTCAAGCATTTGAGGTTTGGCACAGGCTTTCTTAAGTCTTTTAATGAATGTTCTGTTTAATTGCTTTGCGACTTATCTTTCCATGATTAAAAGTCAAGGTGAGAACACTTGCTGTACTTGTGATATTCAAAGGATAACTGAATGAATGCATGTGAGGTAATCAAATTTTCTGGAGATCTTTTGCCCCATAGAAATCAATGGTAGATAGATGTAATTCTCATTATGAGATTGATGTAAATTTGATGCCAATTATTTTTAAAGTAAAAATCATTTAAACTTAACAAATTAGTTATAGAAACGTTAGTCATTTCTCTGCTTTTGAATGTTAACAATCGGCCACATCATTATCTATTAGAATTTGGGGAAATGGGGAAAAAGACATCTCTGACACTTTTTTGATGGATCAGGTACAATAGAGTAATATCATGAGAGCTGATTAAGGAAATGCTTTTCAAATAATTTATTCAATAAAAAGCACTGGCAAAATCTGCTATTTGTCACACTCCTAGCTCTAATTCAGTGAATTCTGCTTTTTTATAGTGACAGTTCAGCTGATGAGGGTGGCAAACACCTTCTTGGAGACTCAAGATTAAGCAATTATGTGAAAAGAATGTCTTCACCACATTCAATAATTACTAAAAAATCACACCACTTGTAATCCTGAGCACTATTTGATGACCTGCTATAGTCAGGAAGAACATCTTTTAGTTTATTGATGTGACGATATAAATCTATCATATCTTCATTTTCAGGGACCTGAATGTTCAGCATATGCTAGTGGCTCTCTTAGGCAGCTCTTTTATACCCCTAGAACATACGGTAGCCTCGAGAGAAGGTTTCTCCTGCTAGTAGACTAAGGGAAGCAGAAAATGCAGCATGACCTCTGTCTCTCTGTGTGCTTCAGTTTTATTCACAGCCAAAGTGTTGCTTTAGCAGGGTTAGTGCATCATCTAGAGAAGGATACATTTTTTTGAACGCTCCGTTTATTGGTAATGACTGGCCTTAATAATATATTTATGATCAGGGGCTGTGGTTAGAGTTGTGGTTGCCAAGACCACTAACACTTCACTTTTTTACCTCTCTTTCTGACTGCCAGTCCTCAGTTGTTTTCTACTTCTGGTTATGTCTCCGTGAACAAATTACTGCCAAACACATTGGGCTGTGGATTTCTAGCATGTTAACTACTGCATAGTAACTGTCCATATGCTCGCTCTTACAGTGTGATAAATCTGACGGTGCTTACCCCTTAGTGAAAGTGAAGAGCAATGTGTACACACCGACAACTAATGTACAATGGATAAAGGATAGTTATCTTGCCTTCTGGGAATTGAGTTATGTAGCCATAATTTGTACTTCTTTTCTAGCCTTCTTCGTGCATATAATTTTTTTTCATTCACCTACACACATTTAGCGAAATTAAACTGGTGTGTTTCACTGCTGTGATCCCTGTCTTTTCAGGATCCTAGAGCCTGCAGTGCGTGAACAAAATATAACTGACACTTTTCTGACTCGAGCTGACTATGACAGCAAACAATCCAGCATAGCAGGGAATTCACAGTGGTGTTTGGCTTCTCCCTGTTTTCCCCACCAAGCACATTTATTGTGAAAGGCTTTTCACTGCATGTAATTCTGGTACCTTGGTCTTAACTGAGTCCTTCTGTTCTGAAATTTCACTTTAAAATGCAATCCATCTCTCTGGCCTCTGACTTACCCAAACCCTTTCTGTGGTAAAGTTATTATATCCTATTCCCTCAGCTTGCCACTTTTTCCTGTGCTTGTGTGATCTCTCTGTGATGTGCCTGGAACATGCTCTTTCCATCACTGGCTTGTCACATCTTGTTTTCTTTACTCGTGGAATGTATTGTCATCTGAAATTATGCTTGGGGAGCTTTTTTTGAACTTATGTACAAAAGATCTCACAAAGAAATCAGTTGCGCTGTATTATGCTGTTGCCCCCTCTGTCAAAGGGGATAGTATTCCCAGTATTCCCAGTGGCCACTAGTGGCTAGCGTTGGTTTTTCACTTGTGAGTCAAAGATGGTGGGAGGAAGCTTAAGAAAAGGCTGCCTTGCATGTTGAGTGTAAACGCAGAACTATTGCTAGGAGCATCCAATCACCCAACTTCTCTGCATCACTGAGCAGCTGGCAGACCTGGGCGTTCATACCTGCCTTTGTCTGGAGTACATCCTTCAGGAAGTCGTGCAAGAAAATGCTGGTAGTATACGATCCTGTTTGAAAGCTGTCTGAACAGTACGAAATGGTAGCTTTGTTCTCACCTGGTGTCCGTTAGACATTATAGAAATAACAAATGATTAGAAGGCAATTCAAGAGTCCTACAGCACGGTAACCGCCAGCATCTAAGCATGTGATCCTCAGTCTTTAGTGCAGGACTTAGAAAGGGCAGAGACAACTGAAAAAATACATATTGGATATTAAGAAGCATGTGGAGTAACAAGAAATGAGCAACACTGGAATTTGCTGTGGCTGAAGATATAATCATTCCTGACCTATTTTTCCTATTATCAGAAGCAGCCTCATTACAGTCTGAATTGTGTCAGTAGAACTACTATTGATCAGGTTCTCATTAGCAGTCATTGGCACTCAACAGCCATTGTTGCATGAGTTATCTGTGCTGCTGAAACTGATACTGATCGTTGCCTTCTGATAACAAGAACGCATCTCCATCTTTGAAGCCAGCTAGTTGATTAAGTTAAATTTGTTCTATACTCCCTAAAGTTAGAAGTAAGCTATCACGCTGTTTAACATCCCCAGCTGTGTGAAGCTGTTAAAGCATTACCGGCTGGGTCCAAGTTTCCTTTGTCATATCATGAGTAATAGCACTGCTTGAAGTCATTAGTGCCTCAGCCTTTCAAACATTAATTGGAGTCTGGTGAACAGACACCCAAATACCTGACATGAAGTATGATATAGAAGGACAATTCACACTCTCAAAGAACTTTGCTAACAGTAGAAGCAGAAGGTAATTTTTGAGTTTGACTTCAGAATGACATCAAGTCATGAAAGCAAAAATATCATAAATTCTAGTGTCCTCTTTAAACAGTCAATTTTAAAATTGCTGCTAAGTATAATTCCTCTCTTTCTTCACCATTGCAAGATTACTTCTGTATGGTTTTGGCAATCAACCTAATAATGAGTAGGATTCTGATTTAGCAAGATCAGCTAAAGGACACTTTAAGTACCCACCATCTTTCATTCCTTCTAAAAAAAGCTGAAAGAAGAGTAGGTTTTCATGCCCCTCCTCATATGCTATATTTTAAGTAGACAGATGAGTTCTGCTGTAACAGTATTCACACAAAAATCCAGCAATGCTTTGCCCTGGTTTGGTTCCACTTAGTGTTATAGAGGGGCAATTAACTATAATGTCTATCGTGCAAGAAAGCCTTCTTGCAAGCTCCACAGTGCTGTGACTATTAAAAGCTTTAGTCACACTATCAAAAAGCCAAGGAGGGGTATAGATTGAACTTTCCATCAGAATGTCTCAGGATGTCTCTGGAGACACAGCCAGGTGACATTCAATCTTAAGGAAGGCTCTCTTTGGAGGTGGTAGCATTAAAACCTGTAACTTGCAGCGGTACTTCTGCAAAATCAGGGCTCTTAAAACAAATGAAGCCTACTTTTGTTCTCATTGATGAAACTATCCACGGGATGATGAAGATAGAAAGGTATAGCCTCAGTTGGTTCAACCTCTAATAATGCTATTAACTTCTAATCATGCTCTATTAGCCTCAGTAGGCTTTTGCACTAGCTGAGGATCTCTTTTAAAAATTGGTTTTCTGTCTGTATTGGACTAACTGATCGCCCCTGCCATGGCGGTATATAAAGACAAACCAAGAATGCTGATCCTTTGCTTTACACATTGTAAATGTAGACTAGAACATGAATAGAAGGTGGGGTAGTAACAAAATCCCACCAGACTGATGTATCATACTCATGTTGTCACTTGGAGGAAATGACTTGTTTTAGAAGAGAGAAAATTGCATGGAAAGAAAAGGGAAAGACAAGAGGGTCAAGGAGAAGCATTAGCAACTCTGGAGCAGAATAGTAGGTAGGATTAGAGCACCTGAATTTCTACATTGTCATCCATCTTGGATGTCATTATGGTGTGTGCAGGGAGGGAAATGAAGCATGGGGCATCATTTTTCTCATGAATATTTTATCCCTACTGCTCTTTGAACATCTCAATATGACCCAGAACAGCTTTACAGCTTTCAGGTACATGTGTCTGCCTAGATGCAGGAAGTCATCTCTGTGAAAAACAGCTATACTGAGTCTTTGTCAACTGAACAATGGTGCCCTTGCTTAATGGGAGCTTAAAGCTTCCCCTAAAGTTGCTTAGATCCCACGGGTGGTCTGTGACACTGTAGTTCATTTTGAGACCCAGGGTTACGGTAACCAGAGGGTAATAGTAGAGTTGAAAGATTTAACAGAGTAGTTACCTAGGCGCATATGTGAAAGACCACGTAAGAGTGTTGCAGAGTGACTCTACATAGTAATTCAACCGTTATAGCAAAACCGGTAATGAAAAAAAGTGTTTTGTGTTACTAATTAACAGACTGCACCTAATTCCCTTAACAAAGCCCAGTACAGAAAGTAAGGAGAATTATTTATTGTTGGAGGTGGAATTCTTTTCAGGCGCATTCGGTATGGATAATTTGAGTTCATCAACTGCAGCAACAAAAATAAAAAGCCAAGCTAACGACTTGCAAGCAGATGCTAATTCCCCAATTGTTCATGCAACACGGAACATAATTTGAAGTGATTATGAAATTAATGCATTAATACAAAAAATGCTTTGGAGAGAAGCAAATCAGATAAATGTGCATAAAAAGAACTAGCTGTATACATAATTTGTGAAGCTGTGCTTTATTCTCAGTCAGAGGGAGAAATTAAAACTTAACTAAGGAGAAATTTTAAAGAACACTTCAGAATTACTGTCTGAAAAACCAAAATGAAATAAGGCATGGAGCTTCAGCAAAGCCAACACATAGAGACTGCTTTGGAATTAAATGGTACAGAAACTTGGGAAAACAGCACTTGCTTATGTGAGTGAGGAAGAATTTCCAGGTGCTTGAGCACAGATCCCAGATAAAGATAAATGTGTGAAAGGCAGGATACTTAAAGCCTGGAGTCAGGTAGGTGGTAGAACGGAACTGTGTACCATGAATCAGAAGAGACGTTATACTGAATGGTGAGAACTGGAACACTGTCAAGGTTGTGAGACTCGGTGCTGTCTTTGGTGTTGTATTCTCTATGTCCATGCTTGTCTCCTTTTCTGTCGTTAACAGAGGGAGAAGCTGCCCTGCACAGCCCAGAGCCGGAGTTTACCTTTCCCACATTGCACCAACTTTGTTTGTAGAATCTTTGATTTTTCTGTAACAGTCTTCTGAGACGAACTTCAGCGGCACAGGAGGACAGGCTCGGTGTGCTGCTTCAAATGTTCGCTCTGGTTTAGTGGGAATCTGTTTGTTAAAATTACAGGGGATTTCGTTGCTCACTGTCACCACTACCAGAGAACCCACCACAAAGTAGTTTCTGTCTGGTTTCCCTCCCCACCTTATTTTCATGACTATCGTAGGATAGGAAAATTATCCTGATTCACACCCTCAAGCTAGAGACTTCATTCATTCTGAATTCCTGTCCCTGCACTCAGTTTTTCCCATCTCCATGCCTAAAAATCAAGAAGTAGCAAAACTAGGTGTACCATGCCAAACTTCATATTGATCCAGCAAATGTATATCATCATCTGTTGCGTAGATGTGTGTTGCAAGATAGATAATTACTTGAAAGCAATTCCATTTAAATCTAGTCAGAAAATATCACTGCACACCATTAGATTCTTTAGCCATTGCCCAAAAGAAAAGAGGTTTAACTCTCAGTTCAGGACGTGTGGTGCCAATTCTTGTGATTTTGTCAGGACTCTCATGATATGTGTGTCTTAAATTTTTGCTAAAACAAAGTTTCTAGACCTCAGAGTTCCACAGAAAAGCTTTAAGAAGTGATGTAAGTTTTACCTTATGAAACCTCATTTCCTCGTGACAAGAGTAGCCAAAAGTTAAACAAAAATCCTAAATTGAATGAGATTTTTATTAATGACGCTTTGGACACAGGTTCTTGTTTTTCGTGTTTGAAAATACTGTCTGAGTCTTTACAAAATATATGAGCAAAATAAATGAAATAAATTGTTACACTAGCTGAAAAATAGGTTGCTTTTTTTTTTCAGACAATTTAGAAAACTTATTGCTTTTTTAATGTAGATAAGTTTTCAATTTTTTTTTTTTCACATAGGTTCCCTACAATTTCAGGGAAAAAGAAAAGTCTGAGATGTGAATTACATTTTGTCAATCTATTGATAACTATTGTGAAAAATTGTACTTTACTTCCCTCCCCACCCTTCACCCCTTACCCCTTTCTATCACCCAGAACATATATCTTGGGGAACAACTGAAACCTCCAAATTCTGTCTTGTTATACTTTCTATTAAGGTTATATTTTCTTAGTTTCACAAGCAGCAGTCACTGAAGGACCTGGTACTTGCCTCAGACAGGGATAATGTCACCAGCTGCTGTGAAGCCAGTACCAGGAATTTTGCCAGTTGAGGCAAAACAGACAAAGGAAAAATAGCTGTTTCTTACCAAAGCTACCTTGTTCAAATGGCTACTATGCAAATTTATTACTGGGTTCTAGTGGTTCATTAGCACTCTTCTTGCTGGAGGCACCGGGCCCCACTTGAGAACTGATGGACCAGTTAAAGTGCTTTGGATAAAATCGGACGTGTTTATTGAACAGTTTCAGCTGGTGGATTTTAGGTGAATTAAGGTGAGAGCATTTGTAAAGAACGTAGGGATAAGAGCCTTGTGCAGAGAGATGGAGATGAGCAGGTACAGATAACGATGCCATTGGCACCAGCAGGGTACCTCTGCCCACAGTCCGAGGTGCAGGTAGGTTTGTGATGTCCCCTTCCCCTCATTTCTTCACTTTGGGTATTCTACGAAACACAGGCAAGAGTCAAAGCCTCTGAAATATTAAAGAGCACAGTGCCACGCAGTTGCCAGGGCTGGCCAGAGGCAAGTGGCATGGCTTGAAAGAGTTGGCTATGGAACAAAGTGTTTAGTGAATCGACCATCTGTCCAAGCTTGGCATAACCGTGATATAGCAGAGACCATCAGCAGATCACAACGTTGCTCTTTAAAATTGTTTACTATGTTAACATTTTTAAAAATATGTGTCTGCAGCTCATCACTGTTCCCATCTCTTCTCTCACTCTTCTGAAATAACCCAGACACAAGGAAATCGATTTCACACTGCAATGGAGTTGCAGAGTGAAGGCCAGGTAGAGCTGAAACAGATCTTTGAGCAACCTGATCTAGTGAAAGACGTCCCTGCCCATGGCGGATGTTTGGACTAGATGATCTTTAAGGGTCTTTTCCGACTCAAACCATTCTATGATCTCTAACTATCCTTGAATGCCCCGGTGTAACACTGAAAGTGCAAGAGGTCTCTTCGTGCCAAAAAGTTTGAGATGAGACCTTGGACTTACCACCTCTTGTGCCAACGTTAGAGTGTAACGTTCCTCCCTCCTACTCCTCCACATGGTTCTCATTTGTGGGAGGCCAAGAGACAGCAGGAGATAGTTTATTCTTCCTCTGTTTTCTGTATACTGAAAAGTATACGATTTCCTTACTAGTCAGTCCATTTATCCTCATTCCAGTAGCCAGTCTGCTTTTACTGCTCCTCTGATTGCACTTCCTTTTCCAAGTATCTTCCTGCATACCATAATAGTTGTGCCTAGGTGAGTCTGAGTCTTTCTTGTAGTGGCACACTCCCCCTCAGTGCAGCACTCTTTATGGAGCGTGCATTTATGTCCTGGGATAGAGACTGACTGAAGACAACAAACCACCTGAGAACATCTCTCCCAAGAAGAAAACATTACTGTAGGGGAGTATGAAAGAGTCCTAACTAGGGAAATGGTAAACTAGGCATCATGTGAAAAACAGTGACATAAAAGGTGAATATCATGAGAAGCTTCCATTATAATGAGGTTTATTGACTTTGGACTAGATTCTCTGTAGGCTTGACAAAATGTTCATGCAAAGATTGGAGTGTTCATGAGACCTAACAAAAATAAGCAGACCAGAAACTTCTGAGGTGATAAATCTCTCAATGTAAATTCTGGATTCCCTGTAGCCAGGGGTTGAGCAGTTGCCTGGCCGTCAACTCATCCATCTTCGCAGTGCGTTAGAGATTTTTACTGCCCCAGGCTCTCCCTGTTTATACCTCAGTAATGGGGTACACCCCACTGTCTATAGGCAGTGAGCACTTGTCTA
Source organism: Rhinoptilus africanus (assembly GCA_013400135.1). Lineage (NCBI taxonomy): Eukaryota > Metazoa > Chordata > Aves > Charadriiformes > Glareolidae > Rhinoptilus > Rhinoptilus africanus. Next base: position 990,536 of record VXBO01014855.1, read on the forward strand.
TAAACTTTACAGCTCAGGGTGCATCAGTCACCCATGCTGTTAGGCTGGTTTCAGTGCCTTTCAGGATTAAGTTCAAAGTACTTAAAGTTCAATTATGTTTTAGGACGTATCACAAGAAACAGGAAAGAGGATCATGTGGATCATGAGTGTATCGCTAACTTGCCCTTCAGAGAAAAATTACTCCCTTAGTGTCGCTCTTTTCCCTGTCCCTTTTTGTAGCTCTGCTTAGGTTACCATACTTTTAGGCCAGGAGTCTCCTCTTGCTTTGATTAGGATTAACGACCCTTAGGGCCCAGTATTTGGGGTGGAAGAGGCTATTGTTTGTAATACGCTTACACTGCAAGTGGCTTCTTTCGTGTTGTGCCATTGGTTGATTAGTGGAGTTTGTCCAAGTAATTTTCTGTCATGATATGTGCACTTTCCTTCTCTACCACAAAGTTGGTTTGAAGATTAACTAATTAATCTCATGAGATTCTTTAAAGAAAGGAATGCCTTACTGAGCAAGAGAACAAAGTACAGGCAATATGTATGAACACAAGTCATTCCAGATCCTCTACAAAGTTGAGTTTTCTTTTCTCCTCTGAGCAAGTAAGACTGTAAGTCTGCCTCAGTTTAAAAAAAAAAAATAAAAGATTTTTTCCCTGTTCTGTACAATGCAGAACATCTGTTGCAAAAGAACAGATGATTAATAATTGAAACTAGAGTGCACTGTCCAAAATAGAGTGCCTGTAGTACTATATCTTTCTGGAGTTTTTTGTCTTTGTTTCTTTATTTCTTCTCAGAACATAGTAATCAAATACAATCATTGTCATGAGTTAGATTTTATTCCAGAATGGAAGTTTCTACTGTGTTTTACTTAAGTTTTAAGGAATAGATTTTCAATCTGTTTTCGGTGCTAAAGCTTTTTACGTCAAATGTATGTAAAAGAAGTGGAGTGTAATAATAATGAAACAGGAATATAAAAATTTCATTCCATGCCAGACTACTAAATTAGACCCAAACGGGCTGTGGAATGAAGAGATAAGAATCCAGAATTTGATTTGAGGGAGATTCAAAAAAAGGCAAAGCTTAATCTTTTCGTGTTCCTTCCCCCAGAACTGATGGCTCTGGAGCTGATGTTTATGCGTGTGATTAGGAGCTGAGCCTGATGAATTCTATTTTCAGCGCTGCTACAGGATCACGTCGGCTGAAACTAGCCTTGGTGCTTTGGGCTCATACAGCACTTGGAGCTTCCAAAGCTCTTGCTAAGTTAAGATGGGTCTTTAAGTTAAAAGGAATGTGAAAATGGAGTTGTTCTTGTTTGTTCTGAAAGTGACATTATAACCCCAGATACTTAAGATTAAGACTGAATGGAAACTATGCAGTTTCAGATTGGATAGGCCCAAAGAGTTTGTGCAATATTCATCTTTGGAGGTGTTTAAAAATTGAGAGGACAAGTCCCCAGGCATCTGTACCTTGAAGCTGGCTCAGTATGGAGCAGGAGTTTGGAGTAAAAGACCACAAGAGGACTATACCTACCTAAATTAAATAATGTAAATTATAAATAACTTTATAATTCTAGATAAAACAAAAGTAGCTCTGAAACATCCTAACATCCTGCAGTAATCTATTAAATTATATTAATGAAATGTTTTCTTTATTGTTTTTAGTATTACATTTCTATGTTTGCATAAGGGTGCCATGTTTACACTCCTCATTAAGACATCAGGTGCATTAGCTCAAGTAGGGACAAAATGTAGAATCTTTATTTTCATTTAATTATTGAGTAATGGAAATGGAAGCTGCACTAAAAAGCTAAGACTTAAAAAGCAATGCTAATCCTCAGGGCCTCCTTTCTCCCCCATCTTATCTTTTTTCCTCCTTCAGTTAAAAGCCATCTCCTCAGAGTGTCCTGGTTTCTGAGGTGGAGCTAATATTTTTTTTTTCAGGGGTTGCTGTGTTTCAGATTTGGTATGAAAGGAATGTCAGCAATGCATATTGTCAATATTGCGAGGGGTCTTTTCAGTTTCCCATGGAAGCTGATAATGAGCACAGGCAGGACGATGTGGCATCTTCCGTACCATGGAGGTCATGCTCAGTATCTAAATGGGGTTATCCAGGGCGGGTCCGTGTGATCGCTGCTCGGGACAGTTACAGTTCACCAATTTACCAGGTAGTGAGTGTGAATTGTGTCTTGTTTATTCTGTTATTATTATTGTTATTTTTCCTCTTCTGTTATTGTTGTATTAAACCGTCATTACCTCAGCCCATGAGGGTTTTATTCCCTTTTTCCTCCCTCTTCTCACTGCCCTCCTGGGGAAGGGGGAGATCTGTGCGAGAGGCTGTGTGGTCCTAGCTGCTGGCTGGGGTTAAACCACAACGCAAAGCAAAGGCATATATTTTAAGAATTCACCCTAGCTGCTGGGATTGCAGCTAACTCTTGGGAGAGTGAAGGTCGGTGTTTCTCTCTGTTGACAGTCCAGCCCACAAGCAGTGACTCAGCAGCACACAAAACCCCTGAAGATGTGGCAAATTCTTCACCTTTAATGGAAAAAGAAGTCCTGAGTCGTTTCAGGTCTGGTCCAAGGGGAGGCACTTTTGAGAATAAGGCTTTTGCCAAAGCTCAGCCATGGAGAGAAAAGGCTGTAGGTAGGAACCTGTCCACTTGATGAATGTCCCCACGCTGATGAGCTATGAGTAACGAAGCAGGCTGTGTGTGGGTGCACTGCCCTCTCTTGGATTTTGATAGAAACAGGATCAGCCCCAACCCACTTGGTGCTTCAGATGTTTTCTGAGCTCAAGTTCCGAGTAAGGAGCTTTTGTTATTCTACACTGTTCTGTCTCAGGAAAAATCTTCTCCCCCTCACCTCTGGATTTTTTTCACATCTCCGTTCATATCAAGTAGGATTAGCGGAGAGAATAACTGAATCACGGCTGCACAGATGCCTCAGCCTCATGTTGCGTTGACCCAACCCTATATCTGGGACTTTAGTGGTAAAAGATTCGGATAATGTGGAGAAAACACATTAAACTGAGATTAGTCAAAGTAAAGAAAGCTGAGCAAAAATAACAGCAATTGTTCACTAACGCAGTTAATTCATTAATACTGATTCGGTTTTGCTATGTTCAAGATAGAGAAGGTCACTAGCACTTATTCACTGGCATTCAGACAACAGTCACATATTAATGAAAATCTATTGTTGTATACCATGCTTGAAAAAGAAACATTAAAATACCAGCTGACTATTAAGGTTATGATTATCACTGAAAATCGCAACAGTAGTTGCAAATCTGGAATTGTTCCTAAAGATGAAAAAGTAAGGTTTTGTTTAACTTGAATGTTTAGATGATGAAAGAATTAAAGATTTTTCTTTTTGATTTACTGCAAAATATTAATTATTTCAATCAATATCGTAAGGGGGAACAGTGAGCTGCAGTGGCCTTTTATTCAGAAGATTTTTTTAATCAGATTTTTGTGAGTGACTGTTTATGTCCCTGTCTGAAGCTTGCGTAAGGGTGAGTTATACAGGATTTCTGTTGATGTATACATTCACTTTTTCTGTCTGGTGAAACAACCCCAGGTGATTCCCACAGATAATAAAAAGATAGAACTTTCATTGGCTGCTTTCTTTTGTGGTCACTTTTCCAACCACTAGCCAGCTTTTTATTTCAAACCACATTCATCAAGATGCCAAATGCGATTCTCAACAATTCTTCTATTAGGAACACTGTACAATCCCAGCTTTCAAAAATATTGACAAGTGATCATTTTTCTCTCTTAAAAGACAGTCCTTTGCCATCTAGTGTTCTGCTGACAAGAGATTGTCGTACCGCTCAGTGAGCACTAAATCTTTCATGTGTGCAAACAAGATGAATTCACCATCTGAACCTTTCACCACATCATTTCTCTAGTTTTGAACAGCCAAGATCCGAGGAAGATGGTAGTATCTTACCAGTTATGGACCTCCTGTGGATTCCCGGGGGAAACGATGCTGGAGTTTCCACTGCCCAGATCTGGATTGAGTTTGAATGTGAATTAAACTATCTAGCAATCATGAGGATAGTTTTATTTGGGGGAGACTTGGAGTATGTTATCCTCCACATCAGCAAAGTGAAGACTGATTTAGTGAGTTTGGGTTATGTGTCTTTCTATGAATGAGAATCTTTTTACTCTTAAGTCACTGAGTTATAGTTGCAAAATAACTTGTCCACAGACCTTTTCCTTGTATTAAAGTGGTCATTTCTACTTATTTCTGAGACTGTTCCAAACCAGCTCATTATTCAAAGGCATTATTATTTTTTTTCTTCGGTGTTGAAATTGTAATTCTGAAGTCTTTTCTTTTCCTACAAAATTACTGCACTATCTGAGTTAACGAGAACTTCTGGCAATAAAACACTTCACGGTGTCTTGATCGAATTATTGGTGTATTATTTTAATGGTGTCTTAATGAAAATTGCTCGGCAACTAACCTTGTCTTTTAGTTGGCATTAGAGACAGCTTCAAATCTGTCAGCTCTAGCTAATTTCATGTTTTCATTTAGGTGCTAATATTGTTAGCCAATTTTTTTAAAGCAGAGACTTGGGCCAAATTTCAGTGGCATTACTTATGAGTGCAGTTCTAGAGCAGTCACTGTTAACCCATGAGTAAAGCTTGTTAAACTTTGCAAAGGCTTCAGTCTCTTCTTTCTCTGTTAATATCCAAATGAATGCTTGAGTGGGGTTTTTTTGTAATGTTGTCCCTAATTTATTTGGGTTTGCAACCACTAACTGCTTCCAGAAACTCAATCTTGTAAAAGGAGTTGGTCTAATTTGTGTTACGGTAGTGTTGCATTTATTTCAGAACGCCATGGCCAAAGCAGTTCCTTTCTTTGGCTTGTTTCATTTTATTTCTTACTGTAGGCCTTGAAAAAGCCTAAGCAATGAGCTAGTTTGAGTAGTTAAAAGGGGGCACATTGCTTTGAAATGCATGTGCGAATTGCTGAATGTAGAGAATCAGGTTCTCTCTTTACATCATCTTCATTCCTTGCTGATGGTGATCCAAATTCAGAAGCAATATGCAAAGTGGCAGGAATTGCATTTCTTTATGCTGGGATTCCATGATGCTCTTGCCATCAGTTACCATGTAAAAAAAAAACAAACCCCACAACCCTCTAAAATTACATAACTGACGTGCAAAGAAGCTGGGGGAAAAAAGTGCAAATGTTTAGAGAATTCAAGAAGGGAATGTTCAGAGTGGGACATTTCTGCTCTTCCTTGCTGATCTCCTCTTTTGCTGTACGGCACTCTTCTCTGTCCCTGTGAGAAGCGTTTCGTGGTCCGTGTGGGTCAGCAGTGTTGGGTCTATGCACGAAGTGTGCAGTAGGTGAGAGGGTGAAGGTTCTTTCAGTAGATTTGACCTGATTTGCGTTTCATCCCTGTATCTGGGCAGGTGATGTGATTCAGATCTGTTCACAAATCAGAAGTGAATGGGAGAACTGGTGAATCTATGAAATATACTTGGATTTTTTTCATACTGTGGTGTTTCATTGATACTATGCTCTTTCCTATAAAATGTTGGAGAAAAGTTGGTCCAAGTGGAGATATGAGGGGCTAAGGTAGAAGACGGAGAGCAGTTCTGGACTTGTTTTGATTAACCCACCAAATACGGCATTCATGGCGGTTGTATAAGGATCACAATTCCATCTGTAGAAGCAAAATCAGAATCCTTTTGCAAAGTGTTCCTGGGTTTCTTTGTGAGAACAGCAAAAATCCACATAATTGTCAAGGGCAATCTGCCATCAGCAGAGTTAGCACCAAAAAAAGGGTGAGAAAAGTGTGTACTATTTAAGATCTATAATTATGTTTTGTGTTCATTTGTCACTTCTAGGAAAAGCAAATCAAGTTTCTCCCTTTACAGGGGGTGGATGATTAATGGGTGCCTTGCATTTGGTTGCAAAAGCCTGTGTCGATTTTATTGACTTTTTTTACAGAGAAAAACCCCAATCTGTCTGAAGCATCAGGAAGTGCAGCCTGTGCTGGCTGTGCCTGGTGGGAGTAAGCAGATTCTGATCATTGCTGAGCACTGATCTGAACCAAGAGCAATTACTTTTTGCTGGGAGAAGTAGAGTCTTGGCGTATTCTCACTCTTCATTTTTGTTTAACGTAAGAACAATAAACCGGACCAGAGCCGCTCTCAGGTTGGTATCCCTTTACTATGGGCTTTTGCTGGAAGTGCGAGGCAGGTATGTATGCCTCTTCTTACTCCTGTGTTAATAGCTTTATTTTGTGATGGTGGAACCAGAAGTAGTTTAAAAACTGTCAAGATAAAAATGATGGGCCCAGTTCTTCACATCAGAAGTTGCTACATCAGCCCACCTGAGCTGATAAGGTTATTATTGATCATTTTCCTTCACTCTCCAGCGATGTGTGTAAGAACAGGCATGCAAAATCACGCTGAATCTTAACCAGTCCCACTCTGTTGAGAAGGAAGTGTCAGATGAGGGCAAGTATATAATGTCCTTTTCCTATATATTTTCCCATAATTCAGCAGTCTGTGGTTCAGATTCCTGAGCCAACTGTGGCAGTTTTGAATTGATAGATTTTTATTTTTTCTCCAGGAACGTTATCTCTTCATTTTTCCTATTCATATAAATTTTGACATCCACAACAAACTACAGCAAGGAGTTCCATGGTTTAACCAGGTAAAAAAAAGATGGCCTCACCTCTATTTTTTATCTCACTCTTGATAATTTCATTTGATGGCCATAAATTTTTGTATTATGACAGAGCGAATAATTGTTCCAGGCCATTAATAGTTTTGTAGACTTCAGTCAAATTGCCTCTCATTTATTTCTTTTGGAAGTTGAATAGTTCGTTTATTTGCTACTATGAAAAATCTTTCAGTTTTCTTCCATCACCCTTATAGGTATTCTTTTTCTACTGTGCACTTTTCTTTTTTAAGATGGAGGATGAGAATAGTGCTCAACGTTAAAGATTTGTGAATACTTTACCATGGCCTAATGGCTTTATTTTTTATGCAGTTTAATTCTTTCCTAATAATTCCTACAGCTGGAATGGAGTTTTTTGTTAGGATCTGAGGACTGAGTTTCTGTGTTCACAGATCTCTTCACCGAAACCCCCAGACTCCTTTCCTAAGGACGTATCTACTTAGAGCCTATCGTTCTGTTTGTTACGCTGGGATTGCTTTTCTCCAACAGTATTTTTTTTTCCATACACCATCACTGCATTTCACCTGTCATTTTACTGTTCAAGTACTCAGTATTGTGAAATCCTTTTACAGATCTTCATAGCTGCCTTTTGTTTTCATCATTCTGAATACCTAGCTGCCATCAGCAAACTTTGTCACCTATCTTTCCTTCCTTTTTCCAGATCATTAATTGATAAATAAAATGATGCAAAGCATCAAAGAAATTACAAATAAACACTCCTCTCCATTGTGGAAATGGAAAGATTTTTTTTCCCTAGCCTTTGATGCTGATTTTCTAACCATAAATTAATTTATGGAAAAGTTTCTTTATCCCGTGACAAGTTCAGATCCTTTAGCAAGGGAGCCCTCACAAATCCTATTAGACTTCGTCAGCTGGGTTGCCTTTCCCTACAGGGTCTAAGGACCTGGAGAGATTTAAGGTGTGATTTTCATGTGCGAAAGCCATGTTGATTCCTCAGTGATGTCCAGAAACCAGCCTCGGCTGGGAGGGCAGTGATGCGTTGTATGAAGCACTGTAGACTGAACAGCAAGAAAATCCTTCCTTTGAGAAGCTCACATTTAAGGCAATCCAGCATGCTTTCTACAGTGGAGTCAGAAATTATAAAAGCAGTTTCTTTCTAATCTGTTATCTTAGATATTCTTAGATATTAAAGTTTGACTTCTAAATTTAGTTTCACTTTGTTATTGTTACTGGTTTTATTTTCCATGCTTTTCCTGCTCAACATGTCTGTGTCCACTTTTATTTTCTCTATGAGTAACTGCATCAACTCAATGTGTAGGACTACTTCGAAGTCAAATTGGCTTCATTTATTTCAAAGAAAATTCTAAAATCTATTTTCTCTGTATTTCATATGCTGTAACAACAAAACCATTAAAATTAATTCTACTTTCCCTCCTTTCTCAGCATGGATTCACCAAGGGGAAATCATGCCTGACTAATCTGATCGCCTTCTATGATGGTGTGACTGGATGGATGGATGAGGGGAGAGCGGTCGATGTGGTCTACCTTGACTTCAGCAAGGCGTTTGACACGGTCTCCCACAGCATCCTCCTAGGGAAGCTTAGGAAGAGTGGGTTGGATGAATGGACAGTGAGGTGGATAGAAAACTGGTTGAAGGACAGAGCCCAGAGGGTTGTGATTAGGGGCGCAGAGTCTAGCTGGAGGTCAGTGATGAGCGGTGTTCCCCAGGGGTCAGTACTGGGCCCAGTGCTCTTCAATATATTCATCAATGACCTGGATGAGGGGATAGAGTGCACCCTCAGCAAGTTTGCTGACGACACAAAGCTGNTAAAACTAAGCGAATGTGGCTGCAGCTAGGTCAGCATGTAAAGCGGCTCGGTGCAAGTGGCTCGAAGGATGAAATGGTTGATGCTGAGATGACATCCCTCTGCAATACTGGCATTTTGTAGGCAGAGGGTCTGACTTTAGTGCTAATCTGATACTCTGAGCTAAATGTCCGGTGGTGGTTGGGGCACTTCAGATGCACTTCTGAAATGTATATTCTGGTTTTGTTTCCTTGAAAGGGAATTCAGTTCCTGTGGTCCAAGGTCACTGTGGTATGACCCAGAACTTAGTATGTAAGGATTTGCTATAGAGATTTCACACCAGAATTTGGGGGTTTCATTTCAGAAGCACACTGCTGGTCTGATTGGAAAGGTTCATGTAGATACACACAGGATTTTCTCTTGTTTTGACAGATTTTTTCATACAGATATCAATTTCTTATCTAATAAATGCTATCTTTTGGGCTTATAACTCTGATTGTTTACATGCGGATATGTTGTGATTAAATTTGCTTTTCTTATCTTGTAAGAAACAGTGCTGACTGTGGCGTGAGTAGTAACTGCTTAGCCAGCTCGAGCTCGTTTTGGTTTACGGCATCTGTGCCAAAAGGTGAGCGATGCCCAGGGTACGGCGGCGGCGCAGCCAACGCTGTCCCTGCCCTGAAAGTCGGTCTCGCAGTTACCAATCTGACTGGCGGCTGGAGACTCACCCGTCGGCTCCCTCCCCTGTCTCCGTGTGCCCCTATAGAGATCCCCACAGCTCCGCACAGCGCCGCCACGGCTGAACACTGCTGCTGTTGGCATGTCTAGCAAAACTGATGTGACCCGAAACACTTCGTATGTACCGCATGGCCGGTTATCGCAATGCAACAGCTAAAGCTTCTGGAGACCGTAGATACCTGGAAACGTGGCAGTAATAGCCCAGGGTGGTAGTTAGCAGATTAAAGCCAAAGTCAGCAGTCGAAGCGTTTAGGCACTTAACTTCTATTGATTGAATGAGGAATTAGGTGCTTCAGTGCCTCAACAGTTTGTCCCTCAATTCCCTGTCTAAGAAATGGAGATAAGAGCGCTTTCACACTTCAGAGGAGTGGCCTGGCAGAAAATGGGTTAGGACAGTGATGCGCCTGGATATGAGAGTGAGGAGGGCGGATGAGCTCCTTCCGCAGGTGGAAGGAAATATGTGAGACTAGAGTGGATCTTGATTAACAACTTGCCTTAGAGGCACAATCCAAAGTCAATGACGAGACTCTTATTAACTTCAGGGAGCTTGGATCAAGCCCATTGATTTGTGCTTATTTCTGCTCTAGTTGCTATAGTCCAAATTAATGCTGTGCTGTGATATTTCCAAATACCAACATAAATAAAATCCACTCAAGAAGGAAGTCATAAAAATAGGAAAATTGTGATGCCTGAATCATAGTACTGAATTGATAAATGTTAACCATAGGAACATTGTCCCAGAAATAATTAGACTGATAAGAAAAAAGAACTGATTGATAAAAATCACTATTTAATTTTTGGCTTCAGAAGCTGGATAGGCTACTTAGTGACAATAGATGATCTATATATTGACATTTTGATTATTAATGCTTTCTATGTAGCTTCTATCATGCAATCTTCTGTTTAGAAATCACATCAGTGACATGACTGATGTATTTGAAAGTGTTAAATTAAAATAAGAAGGTTTAATTCTAATAATGCATTGTTTTCATCAGAAGACTTCAAAAATAAATCAGAGATACAAAGGGAGACTGTAACTTTACGCTGCAATGGAAATATTACCCTATTCTATGTTTGAGATACAGTGTGATAACGGAACTGGTCTAAGATCACTTGGGATATTAGAGTTTGGGGATTTTGAAGAACCTCAACCTTCCAAGTCCCAGGCCAAATTGTTACGCTGCCAAGGGGTTTTCTAGAGATAGATAAAAAGCTCTGGCAGTTACCCAATAATGAAGGACATTTTCTGTGTAGTTTATATATATGTATTTACACTTTCACGTACAAATAATTCTTTAGCACCTGGTGTCTATCAAGACTTACAGTGCCCTGTAATTCATACGTAGTGAGTTAAGATAAATCTAACTCTGCCTGCCTAAACAAAAGGAATGGAGCGTGTGATTCATGCAGTGCTCAGACCCAGACAGGAATTTGCTCTGAGAAAAGACGGGTGTGGGTCCTTTCATTTCAGGCTTGTCTAAGAACAGATCAGTGTTTGCCATTTGCAGAGCAACAGCAGCACCAGTACTTAAAAAAAATATATATATATGCTAATGATTCAATGCTTTAATACCTTCCCAGGCAAATATTCTTTAGAACTTTTCATATTTGTCATTCATAGTGCCCCATTCCCATTTCTTAGGGGTATTACTTTGTTGTTTGCTGAAATACTGGAATGATCTCTTTCTACTGCTCAAACCTATATATTCTCTCATGCAGAGACACGCGAGACGGGTGTCTGTTATTCTCTCTGATTCATCAGCTATGCAGACCAATTAATGCCACAGTTAATTGGGAGAAGTAGACACTACAACCGCAAGCTGTGTATCTTCTGTCACTCCTGAACTAAAATTCTTGGACAAAGCTAGAAAGCAACTTTGCCATGTGAAGATTATTTTTGATACGCTACCGAACCTATAATTCACGGCACCATAGAAACTGGAGATGGAAAGAACCCAGCACATCATCAAGTGTGTCCTCCTGCCAAAGCAAGATTGCTCTTGCAGGCAGCCGGGTTATAATGTTTCATGCAATGAAACTGCCATCTTCTCTGAAAATTCTGCCAGAGATTAGCACAGGTCACCATTAGAGATCATTCTCTGTGTGTCTCTCTTTTTTCTTAACACCTGACTTTTGTCTGCCGTTCCAACAGATCATTCATTAAGGCCCTAGCAGCCCACTGTGGGATTTGGTAATTTAGTAAATTTGTGCTCCAGTGTTACAGATGGTCAGGTTTGATTTTTCTGGTGACATAAGCATAGTTTCATTTAGGTCTGTTTTAACTAGTGGTAAAGTAATTCCTATGTTATGTTTATATACCTCGCTGAAATATACTGTTTTCCTTACTGAAAGATTGGCTATGCTTAGTTTTAATATTACACTGAAACATTTTGAGATAGACATGTTTAATAAGCCTATCTGAGGTTTCTAGCTGTTTACTTATTTTTCCATCTGACTGCTCTTCATGGTGTTTTCACCTTTCTCTTCCATATAGATTATGCTGCTGACTGATCCAGAAGTTGAGAGCAGCTTATTAATCAGTTCTGATGAAGGGGCCACCTATCAAAAATACCGTCTGAACTTCTACATCCACAGTCTGCTTTTCCACCCCAAGCAGGAAGATTGGATCTTAGCATACAGCCAAGATCAGAAGGTAAGAATTGCCGGCGGCATTTTGCTTTGTTTGCTCAGGAACAAGCTTGGGTGCCTCCGTCTCTCTACGTAACTGCTGCAGAGCATTCAGGACAGTCTTTGGGGTGATACCAGGACAGTCTACCAGACAACCCAAAAAATTGTGTAAGCCTTAATGTAAAGGGCAAAGTAAAGGACATGGGCACCTACTGTGTTCTTGGGACATAGCGCTCTATGAATGACCTGACAGTCTGCATTTATTAGTCCTTTTGGCAATATCATGTGCCAGGGAATGGGCAACGAAGACAGCTAGGATCCTTCACGATAGGAATAACAACCTCTAATGAGGCTGTTTGTCCTCTTGTTTAACAATTCTCTTGCTCCATCCTAGCAGCAAATCCAAGAACAGGATAAGACACTCCTTGTTCCTATCTGGTTGGCATGCTTTCAAGTAGCTTTTGATTTTCTAGGCGAAAAGGAGTGGTGAATCAATTTCCTTTGAAGTCCAGTTCCTTCAGTATGGGTAATCCATCAGACGAATAAATATACTGTGAGATTTGCCTTGATTTTTTGCTCACCAACATGAGACAACAGTACAGAACTCGATTGTAAGAGGTCTCACTGTTAGACCTTTTTGAAAATCAAGCACATCAATGCTTGCAAGCTAGTTGTCTTCCAGTGAAGGACTGGTAGAGGTCAATCTGTTCAGTTTACCAAAAAAGCAGATTGAAGGGAACCTATGTTGTTGTGCATAAATATCTTGATGGGGGAAAACGAAATGTGAGTAAGCATTTTGATCTAGCAAAAAAACTTTTAACAGGAATTGATGGCTAGGGGTCAATGGCGGATAAACTCAACTGTGAAGTAACTAGCCATTGGAGCAAACTGCTTGGAGAAATGTCAGATTTCGCATCCTGGTATTTTGATGTTTTTGAATAAAAATGGAAAACAAACAAAACAATTTGAGCTCTCAACATGGGTAAAAGAGAGAAATATGTTGACATCTAATATATTAGCCTTTATACAAAGAAATATAGTGGTCTGGTTTTGTTTTACATATTGATAATGAATTCAAGATCCTTAGGGTGGCAAGGAGGGCACACAGTAAGCTTGCTGCCCTGGACCTCAGGAGAGCAGAATTTGGCCTCTTCAGGGATCTGCTTGGTAGACTACTGTGGGATAAAGCCCTGGAAGGAAGAGGGACCCAAGAAAGCTGGTTAATATTCAAGGATCACCTTCTCCAAGATCAGGAACAATGCATCCCAACAAAGAGGAAAGCAGGCAAAAACATGAGGAGACCTGCATGGATGGACAAGGAGCTCCTGGAGAAACTCAAACTCGAAAAGGAAGCCTACAGAGGGTGGAAGCAAGGACAGGTAGTCTGGGAGGAATACAAAGAAATTCTCTGAGCAGGTTGGGCAAGCTAAAGCCTTGATAGAATTAAATCTGGCCAGGGACATCATGGGCAACAGGAGAAGCTTCAATAGGTATGTCAATGATAAAAGGAAGACTAGGGAAAACGTGAGCCCTCTCCAGAAGGAAGTGGGGGGACCTGGTTACCTGGGATATGGAGAAGTCTGAGGTGCTTAATGATTTTTTTGCCTCTGGCTTTACCGGCAAGGGCTCTAGCCACACCACTCAAGTTGCAGAAGGCGAAGGCAGGGACTGTGAGAATGAGGAACCACCCACTGTAGGAGAAGTCCACGTTCAAGACCATCTAAAGAAACAGAAGGCGCACAAGTCCGTGAGACCTGATGAGATTCATCTGTGAGTCCTGAGGGAGCTGGCAGATGAAGTTGCCAAGCCGCTATCCATCCTATTTGAGAAATTGTGGCAGTCCGGTGAAGCTCCCACTGACTGGAAAAGGGGAAACATAACCCCCATTTTTTAAAAGGGAAAAAAGGAAGACCCAGGTAACTACAGTCCGGTCAGTCTCACCTCTGTGCCAAACAAGATCATGGAGCACATCCTCTTGGAAACTACGCAAAGCACACGGAAAATAAGAAGTGATTAGTGACAGCCAACATGGCTTCACTAAGGGCAAATCATGCCTGACATATTTGGTGGCCTTCTGTGATGGCATTGGTGGACAAGGGAAGAGCAGCTGACATCATCAACCTGGACTTATGCAAAGCATTTGACACTGTCCTGCATGGCATCAGTGTCTCTGGAGAGACACGAATTTGACAGATGAACCACTCAGTGGATAAGGAATTGTCTGGATGGTCGTACTCAAAGAGTTGTGGTCAACAGCTCAATGTTCAAGTGGAGACCAATGACGAGTGACGTTCCTCAGGGGTTGGTATGGGGACCAGTGATGTTTCACATCTTTGTTGGCGACATGGACAGTGGGACTGAGTGTACCCTCAGCAAGTTTGCCAGTGACACCAAGCTGTGTGGTGCAGTCGACGCACTGCAGAGAAGGGATGCCATCCAGAGGGACCTGGACAGTTTTGAGGCAGGCACATGCAAACCTCATGAAATTCAACAAGGTCAAGTGCAAGGTCCTGCACATGGGTCCATGTAATCCCAATCACAAGTTCACGCTGAGAGGGAAATGGATTGAGAGCAGCCCTGAGGAGAAGGACTTCGGGGTGTTAGTGGATGAGAAGCTCAACATGAGCTGGCAACATGCACTTGCAGCCCAGAGAGCCAACCGCATCCTGGGCTGCATCGAAAGAAGTGTGGCCAGCAGGGTGAGGGAGGTGATCCTGACCCTCTGCTCCTGTGAGACCCCACCTGGAGCAGTGCGTCCACCTCTGAGACCTCTACAACATAAGAAGGACATGGACATTTTGGAGTGGGTCCAGAGGAGGGCCGTGAAGATGATCAGGGGGCTGATCATCCCTGCTATAAGGACGGGCTGAGAGAGTTGGGGCTGTTCAGCTGGAGAAGAGAAGGCTCCGGGGAGACCTTATAGCAGCCTTTCAGTACCTAAAGGGGCTACAGAAGAGATGGGAAGGGACTCTACCAGGGAATGTAGTGACAAGATGAGGGATAACGGTTTTAAACTGAAAGAGGGGAGATTTAGAATAGATATTAGGAAGAAACCTTTTAGTGTGATGGCGGTGAGCCCCTGGCCCAGGTTGCCCAGAGAAGCTGTGGCTGCCCCATCCCTGGAGGGGTTCAAGGCCAGGTTGGACGGGGCTTGGAGCAGCCTGGGCTGGTGGGAGGTGTCCCTGCCCAGGGCAGGGGGGGCACTGGGGGGGCTTTAAGATCCCTTCCAACCCAAACCGTTCTATGATTATATGAATCTATAAGAATCTGAATTTAATAATAATCAAAGTATAGGCTGAATAGTTCCGTTTGCACATTAATGTGAATATCACCATAAAAGTTTGAATTCTATGATATTTTCCATCCATGCTCTTGAATTCGTATTACAAACATTAAACAATTAATTTTCCTTTAGCCTAAATTAGGCTTGTTGTTACTATTACTGTGAGCCTGCAAGAATAAAGACATAAGGAAGCTAAATAAGTCACAAAATGTTTTTATGGGAATTTTTGGAATAGAAGTTTAGTCCTGTGCTTTAACCTCAAAACCAGTATCCTTCCAGGCTGGTAGCTTAATATCCTTCCCAACTCTGGGAAATGCATCTTGCCTGCATAATTCTTCCTGTAAAGTCAATTACATTTTTCTCTCATCTCTCCCCCAGCATTTTGTAGAGTATACTATAGTTACAATTTATTCCAGAGAAAGGTGCAGATTAAATGATTTCTGGCTGTTCAGTATGTAATTAGACAAGGTCAAAATGTTTCTTACCCCTTGTGGCTATTGAATTCTCTGGACTGATATGAAACTGAACAGAATCCGGTCTCTGCTGTCTTTTAGGACCCTTTGGAGTGAAAGTTACTGTGTGCTGGTAACAGGAAATTTATTACATGAGGATCGATGAAACTCACAGTGGTAAATTTGTCAAATAAAATTAAGATATAGTAGAAAATTAATTTCAGTTGTAGCAGGCAGCCTGTTTCGGAAATAATTCTTAATTAGAGTCCATCATACGGTAGATGGCTACTAGCAAATATATTGTCACAAGTCCACAGGAAACACACACTTTTCTTCCACAGAATAGTAAAACAACAATCCAGATATAAGAATGAAGGGCCCTTTTGTGCGTTAACCTGAATTTATAGGGTTGGAATTGGAACTGTGTGTATGGGATGTTTTGAGAGAGAGGGTGCAGGCTGTACGGTAAAACCTCTTTAGGTTCTGGCTCTGATTAGCAAATTGGATAACTTGGTAATTCAATACTGCAGGTGCAAGAAAAAAATGATGTTGCAGAAAGTCTGCGGACCCAGTACGAATTAACTCTAAAATAGAATTTTAAAAGTACTCCGTATTGGTATGAGTCACAGGCCTGGTTTCTACTTAAAAGCCTAACGGACATGTTTTCTGACTTCAGCAAGCTTTAGCAAAAAAACGTGGAGGGTAACCAACAGGCAAAGAGTATCACTCAGCTTGGACCAAAATTTAGATGTAAGTTAAACTAAGAGTCGAGTTCAGCCTGTGGCTAACTGTAAATGACTCCCATTGGTTTTATGCTATCCAAGGGCAGAATTTTCTCAGAGTAATTAAGAGGCCCTGCAGGTATTTAGATAATTGCAATGGGACCTGTGGTGTAGTGTGGAAGAAACAACAATGCCATTTGCTATTGCACGATCTCATGCTAAGGCCGTATTTAAGGGAAGAGAACCCATTATTCCCTGGATTCCAGGCACTGTGTGCAGACTGACTGAGTCACCCAAGGAAGCAAGGGAAACGTATCCGTGTGGTAAGGAATTTACAATTTGCTATCACTGACTTTGATGTCACTGACAGAAGAGACTGTGAAGGTTTTGTGGATGGGGGTGGTAAGGAGTAATCTGGATTTTGAGCAGTTAGGATTGTCACAGTCATTTAATTTTGACAGTCAGGAGGGAGGTGACAATCAACTAGCAAATGTTACATCCTTCTAGCAAGCCATGCCATCGTTGCCATCCATTTGCATCTTGTCACTGCGGCAGGTGGGACCAGGAGAATCGGGTGGTGAATAGAGCACGAGCTGGAGGGCCAGAGATCGCTCTGGGTCTGGACTGCCTTAGTTCCCAGAAGTTGTCCATCCAATTCAGGACGGATGAGGGAAAAGGCCAGCAGTTCGTGGGTGCCTCTCACTGCTGGGCTGTGATGAACAGGAAATGGGATGCCTTGCATCCTCCCTCAGCCCCTTCACAGCCCACTGACTATCACCCTGATAAGTACCACAGATCTTTTTTTGTTTGTTTGAACAGGGATTTAGTCAATGCTAGGGAAATCTGTGTTAACTGAAGTCATTGTGTGTCCCATTTTCTTGGGCGTTGTGTGGGGGTGAACGTGGTTAATTGCTGGGGTCCATCTGACAAGCAATAACTCATTAAGCTTTAGTGACTCAGCTGCTTTTGTTCACATCTCTCTCCCCTGCCTCTCTGCCCTGGGCTGCAGACTTGAATCACCGCTCCTGACAGACCAGTCCCTTATTCAGTCATGACTTTTTCCTGCCAGGCTCGAGGAAAAAAAGAGCAGCAAACCATCTGCCGCCCGCACTAATTGCTTCATGATTGTATTCATTGTTCTGGCTGAAAGTGTAGTTGTTACATGGCTGATTCTTGCCATGTGATTGCAGAAGTACGGCATGCTTCTCCGCTTTCTGTATGAGAGGAGTCAAAAATCAGGAGGAAACTGCAGACACGGCAAAGCATTGCTTGGGAGGCAAAAGCTGTTGAAGGTCTTGTACATGTGAGCTCTCCTGGGTTTAATCAGCTGGCTTGTAGGATGGAGGTCTGTATTTTAGGCGAGTACTGCTCATGTATTACTGTGTAATCTTCAAAAGTGGTTTGCTGTGTAATCAGCGGGTGGGATGTAAGAGCCTCTACTTCACGTGGAGGCATCTTCTGCTATTCAGGTGGGCCAGGCACACAGAGGAATGGTTAGTAATCAGCCATGAATAACAGAGCTATTTGGAGAGACGAAACACAGGTGAAATTGGGAAACAAGTCAGACGGGCGAAATGCAGGTTTGTAATTGCTCAGGAATAAATGCGCAAAGGCACTCAAGCACTGAAAGGCAGCAACAGGGGCTGGAAAAGCTGGTTTAAAATGAAGTTATTGTTCTTGCTTCTCCTCTCTCATTTTAAATGAACTCTTGAAAAGCAAGGCATCCCAGAGTAAAGGAACTCTGTCAACACAGCAGTAGTAAAGAAAGAGGTTTGTGTTACCTTTTTTCTTTCTTTTTTTTTTTTTTTTTTTTCCCCCATTTTGGCCTTTCCCAGATATCTGATTCCATCTGCCATGTGTGTCGTGGTGTAGATCAATGAGCTAGGGGCTGATACTTGGCTCTGTAGCTGAAGTGTAGCAAATCCGGATGCTGTTAGTGGGACAACACATCTTCTGTCATCAAACCATTGTCATCTCCAGTTTCCTACAGTAAAGGCGGTCCATCCTCACGCATTGAAGTGGAAGAGAAAGGTGTTCATATATCAGGGAGACAGAGGAACCACTTAGAATAGAGATAAGGACGCGTATGGCCACAGGATGTCTGAGTGAGAGAGCAGGCCAACTCTTAAAAGTACCTTCAATCCCATCTATCCTTGTATTTGGTCTAATGCTTGTGTCTGGCAGAAGAGTATCTGACACAGATGTAGCCAGTATCAGTCTTCAAGATGTAATGAACTATTTTGGATGCATTTCATAATTCTAAAACCTTTCATTTCACTGCATTAGGATCTAACTTAGAGGGTGACTGTGCTTGGAAAACGGTCAGACCAGGGACCTCCAGAGGTTTCTTTTAACATAAATTATTCTGTTTCTAGCTACACCCTCTCACTTCCAGTGGTAACAGTCACTGCCTACATAGACCAGAGAAGAAGGAATAAAATCCAGATTTATTTTATCAGAAAATGCACCATAGTTTTTTTTTAAAAAAAATTGCTGTTAACATCAAGCAACATCATTCTGGGGTGGTTTTTTTTTTCTACACTACTGTCGACATTTAGAGGACTATTCACTTGGGCTAATGTTATCTGAGGGAGGCTAATCCCATCTAAAATTAATGGACAGGAAAAAAAGCTTTTCTATAGTGGTAAGCATTAGGGACTTTGAATCATCTTCTGGAAAAGCCTATTTCTTTTGACAGACTACAGACAAAACCAGGAAGCTAGTTTGCATAAAGCTAACATTAGCCTACGTGAATAACTCCCCCTTTCCCTGTGGCATTGCTCCTGCAGTGCTCTACAATATTTGTGTTAATATTTAGGGCACTGCTAATCAACCGAGCCAGTTTTTCAGCAGACTTGATTCTCTTTGATGCATATTGTTGAACATGAAAAATAGTAAGGAATTTGCACGTTAAAGGGTGTTTGGCCCAGGCCTGGAAGCGTGGCCCTTTCTGCTCGCGCTTCGCTAGCCTTTGGGTTAGCAGCACTCGTGCCAGGGATGGAGAGGGCCTTCCTCACAAAGGCGTTGTGAACGTTAGCTCCTGTTTTTAAGACTCTCCATGCCGTTATGTTCGTAAGGAAGATATCAGTCATGCACAGAAACAACCACGTTTGTAGCTAGGACTGTGCACACCGTTTGTGTAAAGACCTTGAAGGCAGACACCTGCCAGGCATCCTGATGACACATCTCGCACACAGCTCTTTGCAAATATGCCTTGTTATCTCTAGGCCAACTGATTAGCATTTGGTGGCAAACAGCATACTGAAAACCAACAATGAAGGGACACCAAAACCATTCATCTGGCTGTTATTTTATTAGGATTTCTCCTCCTTTCTTCTCACAAAGTCAATTCCTCAGCATCGTCTCAGTAAGAAGAATAATGTTGTCAGATTTTTGTTTTTTGTTTTTTTAATTTGCCAGAAGCAAGCGTACAAACTCTGTCTTAAAATATGCTTTCTTAGTGTAACCATCAGTCTTCCACGCACCTCACTAAGCATAAAATGCTGGGGTAACAATTTAAAATAGAGAATGGAATAAAAAGCGTGAGGAATTTCTAACATTCTTTCCTCCCCCAATAAATAATAGAAAAAGGAAAAATCCGCTAGCAGAGCCCAGTGGCCGCCTGGCAGTCCAGAGAGGAAGCTGCATTTCTGGGCCAGGCGTGTGATCAGTGCAAGAGAAGGAAAGACTCCCGAGCAGTAATCACTGCACTCTTCAACACTGACTCACTCATCTTTAGGCAAATCAATATGTCCTTGCTCGTCCATCCGTAGAAACATCAGCCCTCCGTACCCCTAGAGAACTCGTTCTTTTGCTGCTTTGGGATCCTTGGATGCATACTTACAGCTATGGGGAGATGTCTTGTTTCTCTGCAAGATTTTCTGCTCTCTACATAACTCCAGTTTTCCTACTCCTATGAAAATACTACTTTTTCCCTTTCCATCTGAGTTGGATCGTTCACTGGATTAGGAATAAAGAAATTTGCTTCATATCACTAGGTCTGCCAATGATCTCTGTGGTGTTGAGCAACTCCCTCCATTTTTCTGCAGATGACTCGCCTTTCCCTGCTCTGTCATTTGATTTGACTGTGTTCTCCAACACTTCTCCAGTCTCCTATTATCCAAAGTGCCTGTCAGCACTGAATTCACTTGGAGCCATAGGTTTTAATATAATGCAAGTGATAAACAATAATAATTTATTTTTTTAATTTAAAGCTATGCATATGTGCATGAAAATTCTGAAACTTTGCCCTAAGTTCTGCTGTAATAAGTGTTTTCTGTTCCTATTCTAACACAATACACTTTTTAAACAAAAAGATATTCATTTATTGCAGTTACTTAAACGGTTATGAACCTAGCAAGTAAATTTACCACGCAACAGAAAGCAGGTGCAGGATACCCTGTTACCTGTATCAGACATGGTATATTTTAACAGAGGAGGGAATTAACCTTGAGGACAACATACTAGTGGAGCAGTAAATTCATCATCCTTTGGAACTGAGATGGGATTTTTTAAATGAGACAATGTAGTTCAGCCATCAGTTCTTGGCCTGAGTAATTGTCTCTGCCGTTTGAGTTAGTGGTAAAGATTCTGCAGCGTCTGTAAGGAAGGAGACCAGACTGGTGATACCGGGGGCTCCTTCTGGCTTTAAAAGATATATGCCAAGCAGATTCCTTTAAATATCTGCTGGTAAAAATGATGTTTCCTGCCACTTTTTTAGCATATGAGTTGAATGCACTGGAGACATCATGCTAATACAGTTGCTTGAAAAGCGCCACAAAAGCGGAACGCCAGCTGATGTTGCTCGTATCTGAGAATATGTGAGGAGTTATGAAGGGATAGGTAGGAAGAAAGCTGAGGGTTATCTCCAGGATGCTTTGATCTGATAAACGTGCATAAAAGGAGCTGCTGTGTTACACCATACCCAACATGCCTACATGGCAGCAATGCGTGTCTCATCAGCAAAAGCAGCCGCAAAGCTGCAGACCTCGCTGGTGCTTGAATGGGCTGTGAAGCCCATCTGAAAGCTTTATCCCTGTGATGTGTTCCCATCAGCATTCAATAAACACCAATTATTGGATTAACCTCATTGACAGCTTCTGCGTGGTATGATTAATGCATTGCAGCCGTTTAAAATGTTCAAAGGCTAAGCAGTGTCCTATGAACTTTGTTGCTTCAAGGATATTTAAGCATCTTACCACTGGAACTTACAATTAGATCAGAGATCAGGGGAGTAAATGAGTATCAGCCCTGTAGCCTGTGTTTTATCCTGGATCATGAGTCTTATGCTCTATTCTAGGAAGGAAGTGCCATGCATAATTTCAAATTTTGTTTGTGCAAAACATTCTGTGTTGGGAAAAAAAAAAAAAAGCGTGGTCCATGGCTCTTCTAAATGAAGCCCAATGTGATTCTGGGAATAGCAGCACACCTCCCAGCCTTTGACTGCTCTAAAGAAGAAATGCACCATGCAGTAATTTCTTCAAATGTAATGTACTTTGACAGCGAAGTAAGCTGCGCTGGGTGCATGTTGGGAGCACGTGTGCATCCAACCCCCTGTTCATTCTTTCTCACTGGTTGATGTGCTGGTTGTGCCGCTGTGAAAATTCCTCTCCCGCTATGATAATTTTTGATCTAGAAGGTAGACCCAAGGGCATAACGGTATGTAAGATCATAAAGGACTGTTCTATATACCTATATAAAATTGTTCAATCCCAAGTCCATAACTGATGCACTAACCCCATGCTTTTCTGCAGACTGTGTAGAAAGCAAAAGAAATGGAAATGTGATTGTTTTTCTAGAGACTTAAACCAAAGTAGTACATCACTGAATTGAAGCAGTCCACGCGATGTCTGTCCGACTGCTTTTTGCTTTCCTGAAGGTTTTAGATTGGTTCTAAATATCGTCTCTCACAGTTAAATAACATTTGAATAATGCCCCTATGAGCAATGAGAATAATGACTGAAACTTTGTAAAAGACTGGAATTTCTTCAAATACACCTGTGATGGTAGTAAAGTACAATTTTTCAGCAATAAACTTATTCAGTATAAATGAATGGTGATAAGAAGAAGGATTTGCTTGCATTTATTTCAAATTACATTGTAGCATCTTCGGAAATAGTTGTCTTTATCCAGTTTGACTCTTGTTCTTTTTATAGTTAAAGCTAAAAGTGCTTTTGGAATGTTGTATTCTTTGGTGAAATTGAGATCAATTTTAAGAAAAAAAAAAACAATATGAGGAAAAAATGATCTCTCAAAATCAAATGTGAACTGATGAATCAAACCCGGGCTTTCGGAGATGTCCTGAGCTAGTTTTCCAGCTCCATATGCTCCTTAGGTCAATCTTGTGGTGTGGGTTGAGTTGCTTTGGTCATATCTGGATCTAGAAATAATGAGTAGAGCTTTCATGGAAGCTAGGGGTGAGAGAAAGAGTTTTTTCTTTTGTGAAAAACAGAATGCTGAAGTTGATGAATCCAATCAGCAGATAAACTTAGACTCCATGCCATATTCCATTAAAAATTTTTTAGGGGAATTTTCTTAAGTTAAAGAAAAATAATGGGAACTACTGTCGTGCTCAAAATATTTCCCACATGTCTTTTTCAGCATGCAATTTAAATCACCTTCTCTTAGCCAGATTCTGAATTTCCATGTGCATAATGTTTTTTGCATGAGATGAAATCAGTGCATAAAATTTAATATCCTCATCAGCATAGGTAGCACATGGAACTACCACATGATTCGAGATCAGTATGTGCAGAAGCATCAGAACCAAATGATTCATCAGAATATCCAATTAGTTTAAATGCTGCATGATGAAACATCAGGGGCACCCGGGGTCAGTCATTTCTGCAGCAATTTGTATAGGCGTCAAAATGAAGTTGAAGCTATGAGGAACTTCACGTGTGACAGAAAGCTTTGGCTGGGAAAATGAATCTCTTGAGAACAGGAGGGGTGATGATGGGTCTTGACTAGCAAAATGACCCTTCAGACGGTTTTGTATCAGAATTGGTGAGTCATTCGGATTCTCAATACTTGGTGTGTACAACCTCGCTTTCAACGTCAGGTGTTAAACGAGGAAATGTGTCTCTGTCTTCTTGGATGATACGTAGGTGGAAGGTTTTGCTATGGTGAGTATGCAGAGTTACCCCCTGGCTCTCGGAAGCACGGGGCTTGTTGGAATTGGAGAGGAATGGGGACTGCTCTCTTTAAGGTAAGTTGGCATTTACTAGCAACATCTGGTTGATGCCATGCTTTCTTACCCATCAGGTTCAACAGCCAAATAAATTTAATTCAGTCACATCATAAAAGCCAGATTTTTGGCTGGGAGAATCTCAGGGAAAATCCAGTGTTTGTAAAGGAGACAGGTGGTGCACAGTATAATTTTATTAAAGCGCTTGTCCAGGTGCAATGCTTTAGGAAACTGTTAACAGCTTGTTTTGTTTGTCCTGAGGGTGCGAGTTTGTCAGAAGGTCTCAGCTTCGTAATTCGGTCAAACCCAGACAGACAAGCAGGATCCTGTAGGTCATAATCTCATATCATTGTTGGTTACATAAAAACGAATTCGATTTCTTGGATGCTTAGAGAATATTAGGCCCTTAAAACTTGTATCTCAGCTACTAGATTAGGAGTTTTAAAAATGCATATAGACTGATACAAAAAAATACAGAGCCAAATAACACCACTGGTAAATTAAGGAGAGAGATGAATCTTCAGTTAGTGTTGTTTCTTTTAGCTCCTTGGAAGTGAGTGAAGGTCTGATGTTTTATAGTGCTTGTGACTCCCACACAATCCCTTTAGGAGAGGTGTTTTAAGGATGAGCCTCTATATGACACATTAGTTTCTCTGTGGTTTTTCAGTGGAGATATGCAACACTTATCAAAGAGTGAGAAGTTTGTTCTTCACAGTAAAGTTTTGTTTATTAGAGATACTGTTCAATAAGAACTGTTGAAGGAGTTGATTAACTTGTGAATCATTATTTGATAGTCCAGTTATAGAAGCTACGTGTCAGACTATATATGTGTTAAATAGATATAAAATACTAGTCAATGTAAACTTTGTTGATATTAACGATGGTGTTCAAATGTAGTAGTATTCAGTTCAGAGATTTACAAAGCATCAAGACATTGATAAATAAGGGGAAGAAGGGAATCGACGGTAACTAAATATTTTCTGAGTCCCGTGAAATGTAGAAAGCTGTTTTTGAAACCAGTGTGATGTGAAAATTTTATGGCAGAACCGTTGTTCTGTCTAATCCAACATTTCCAACAGTAGCCACCTTATTCCAGAGGCAAGTCCAAAACTCCTGGGTTGCTGTGCTGCTTTATGGATGAAACGCAAAAGTATTAGAAATAATATGGGAAGATCATCTTATTTTCCACCATTCTGAATCGTGGAATCTTTTACAGGAATATCTGTTATGGGGAAAACTTGGCATTGCAGTTATCTGCATTTACAATTTCCCTGTATTACAATAATTACTGAGAGCCCCGGCAATCTTTATGTTGTGTAAAAACATGCTACAACAGATGATTTCTTCTCTAAAGAGCTTAGAAATCTGAGTGTGGGGGTAGATATGGAGGAGGTACGATACATGGGTGAACCAGGAAAGAATAAAATAGATGTAGTCAAACAATGGAAGAGGCCAGAGCTCTTTTACAGTTGTGAACTAGCGCCTGGGGAGATTATTAAACAATACAAGAGCTCATTCTGTGCAGAACAGGACAGAAGGGCAAAGAAAGATATGTGTCAGGATCCAGAATCATCCAAAAACCAGGGGGGTTTATGAAGCGAAGATCTTGAGAGCTCCCTGCTTTGGAGAGATTTTCCAGAGCCGAAGTGAAGAAAAATTTACAGTTCTTCTGGTGCACACTTTCCCTTCTAAAAGCAATGTTGCAGTCTAAATCAGCTGAGTCAAATAGCATTCCAGCAGTTCTTCATGGAACGTTTTGGAAAAACATCATTTTCTCTCTCTAAATTTTCAGGAATTTCGTTATTTTTTAATAGTGCAAGCTGTCAAACTAAAGTAGATAAACCAATCTGGTTAAATATTCAACTTTCACAAAGAACTTATACATACAGCTCTTCTTCCTCTTCATCAAATGCTTTTTTTTAAAACTACAAGCATTGCTAAAGTATTTACTTTTCTTCTCCATTTTCATTGGATTATAAGAAAGTTATCCTTTGTTTACAAACAATATTTGTTGTGTTTAACAACACCTGTATATTAAAGAATGTTCTCACTGTCTCAAGCTGAAAATGTTATGAATGGATATAGCCCAAAATGCAAAAAATCACTCAACTCTAAAAATAGTGCTGGAAAGAGCAGGAAATTAGGAGGGAAAGAGAAGATTACATGGCAACTGTATCCTGCTGTTATCCAGGTGTCTCAAAGCAATTTAAGATGAAGCCTGCACTGTCGCTGTGAAATGCACGAGCGGCTCTTACGCTTCTCACACGGGCTGGGAAACAAGTAGCAGAGAGGGCGAGTAGCGCACAGATATTGTTTGGCGTAGATCAGGAAACGAGTTGAGTTTTCAGATGTCGGCTCTCCCTACTCCAGGAGATAGTAGGTCATGTTGTGAGAAGGCTCTTTTATAGCTGGGGGGTTGTCCTGCGGTTCAGAGGGTTTCTTTGCATCCCCCGCTCAGCCTCAGAAGGTGGTTGTAACCTTGGGACAGCCTTTCCTTCTCCCTTGCTTTTCTGTTTTCCCACCTGGAAGAAGTAGGTGGTAGATCTCTATTTCATCGAACATTAGGATTTAAAAAAGCAAAACAAAGCAAAACCAGACCTGTTGATGATTGTTAAATACTTAGGTTCTACATAGAAAAATAAATATACAAGAGAATAGGAAGCAAGAAGAGAATTCTTCCCTGTTGAACAAGGGTCAAATCTGAGAGATCAATACAAGATTTGTGGTTTGTAACAGTTTTGTTTCAGTGAGAACAGAAATGTCAGATCATTACTTGGCCCTCAGATGAAAACATACATGGAAATTGTAATAGGTTTCTTTTCTATCTGTAGTTGAAAAAGAAGAGTAGCAAAGAAAGTCATCTAATTTCAGTCTAATAATGAGAATTGTCGTCAGACGGCAGTGCTTGCCTAAGAAAGTAAAATGTCATCTCTGAAGGGCCTGCATGCACAAGTCTGTCACAAGAAGTCCCAGGAGAGAGGGGACTTTTATTACAACAACAAAATAAGATGCCAGGTTTAAAAAATGTACATACAAGCACTATAATTACTAAATGGGGAAAAAGAATCCATGTGTACCATAACTGATAACTGACAAAAACCTAACCTCCAAATTTTGATTTTTTCTAGTCCAACTAAATAAACTCAGTCTAAAATGAAAGATACTTAGAATCAAACATCTGAAAAAATCCTCACTGCAAAGGATTTTTTTTTTGGTTTTGTGAGGGGTGACATGAGGTGGGGAATTCCCCCTTTGCTAAAGATGCATTAGTGCCGCTTGTGCTGTCAGTAAGGGCTGAGCCTGGTGCTGAGATAATGGCAAAGAGTGGAAAAGCCTTCTAAAGCCTGGTTGTTAAAGCGTCTCATGGAGGACAATGAGAGCTTTGGGCATGGGCTCCCGGGGAGCTGATATTTCCCATTGAGAGCTGTTGCTTTTTCTCACAGTCTGTCTCCAGCTCACTGGGCGCTGGCTTCTAATTAGAGAAGCCAATCCTGACAGCAGAATTGCTATATCCATTTCCTCCCTTTGAAACAAACTTAGAAAGTCTTGCATTTCTCCACGTTTTGCCCGAATCGTGCGCATTCAGGGCACAGGCTAAGAGAAAGCGGGGCTCCCTGGATGCCGCAGCATGGCAGCTTCTGCTCTGCTGCGGGAGCGCTGGATGCAGCCAGTGAGCAGAGCCTCTGAGGAGCTGTGCTGGGAAAAGAGCCAGAGGGATGCTGTGGTTTCGGGGGGGTGCAGTGAGACCGCAGGCGCGGAGGAGGGTGCTACACGAGCACAGAGAAAGCTTTTGCAGGCTGTGGTTGATTCACTCGGGGGGCCGTTACTATCACCAGCAAATTAACCTGCTGAAAGTTGTGCTCAGGGAAGCTAGGGAGGGATTAGGGTGAGAGATACAGAAGGGGAAAACAAGATTTACTGTGATGATTTCAGCCGTCTGAACATCAGCGTCCCTGGAAAGCTTACATCCTATATTATGTCCCTCGTCTGGAAACACAGAGGTGTTTGCTCAGTTGTTTGGATTGCTCCCTGTTCTTAATTAAAGGATGATCTCAGCTTTATTAAAACTTAAATTACTGTATGTCACAGGCATATTGCTTGGCATGGAGGAAAGTACTTTTCCAAGAAAGGGAAAACATTGACAGCAGAGAGAGAGATCGACAGTAGCTTATGGTTATTATGTTTTTATTTTTGCTGCCATTACAAAAGCAGGTCTAGAAATGGATTTTGAATGTAAAGGGGGAAAAATACATCCTGTAATGGTAAAGTTCTTGACCTCAAAGTGCTTTACAGAAGTCATCGTTAAGTGTCCCCCAAAGTTTTGTTTAATTTCAAAAATTAAAGTTTTCCTTAGTTATGGTTAGGGTCCCCTAAAGTTTCAAATAAAAGTATATCTCTAATCTTCTGTTTAAGGAACAATAACAGATTTACCACTAAAGTTTTAAAAGTGGATGCATTTCTATCCACTAAGCGAAATAATTTTTCCTTTTCTTTCTCTTGCTATCTTCTAAACCCCACACCTTCTTCCCTTTCTCTTCTTTGGTAGTTTTCAAGAGAAAGGGAGATGAGAAAAAGAAGTGAAATTTCAGCTTTCCTATTTTAAAGTAGATTTCAACATATGCACAGTCTACTCTTTACTAAAAAGCTGTTGTAACTAGTTTCTCTATGTCCTTCCAAGGTTTTACAGTAGGGAAAGTGAAGGCTATAGGGGTTTACACTGGGAATGTAATACACACTAGGAAGTAGATCTCAAGGTTTCTTACATCCTAGCCTCGCAATTCTTAAAATACATACAAATCATCTTTCTGATCAACCCAAAGCTTTAAATCAGCTTCTCTCTTCCCAGTGGTTCTCTCGGACATCCATCTTCCTCTTCCCCACTAATCCATTGCTGCTACTTGTTCAAAACAAGTCCGTTGGGGTTTGCCCGTAAAGACTCGAACTGTTTGCATTTTCTGCAGGATCTCTAAAGTGGTGTCGTGGAAAGGCAGGTCACAGTTCAAGAAAGGGGTCCCACATCTTCCTTGCCAGAGAAGGGGACTGGCCAAGTCTAACAAGCAAGGGAAGGGTGGGAAGTGGGATGAATCTGCAAGAAAAGCACAGGGCTGATGCTTCTCAGTGCTTCCACATGAGAAATC
Organism: Rhinoptilus africanus; assembly: GCA_013400135.1. Classification (NCBI taxonomy): domain Eukaryota; kingdom Metazoa; phylum Chordata; class Aves; order Charadriiformes; family Glareolidae; genus Rhinoptilus; species Rhinoptilus africanus. The sequence continues at coordinate 1,019,135 of VXBO01014855.1, forward strand.
TGAAGTTAAATAAAGCAAAAGAAAGACAAACCCCAAGTGATCCTCCCCTCTACTATCCTGAGAATTACCTGATGGCAGGGTTTATGGAGAGCAGCTGTTTGTAAATGTTCTGTAATAGTAAGGTTTGTATATCATTCCACAAAGACAGGGCTGACCTGCTGGAGAGCAGTGTAGGTGAAAGGGACCTGGGGGTCCTGGTAGACAGGAGGATGACCATGAGCCAGCAATGTGCCCTTGTGGCTAAGAAGGCCAATGGCATCCTGGGCTGCATTAGAAAGGGTGTGGTGAGTCNTATAATACCTGTAACGTGCCTTTTTGCTGACCTTTCTCAGTCTGGTTTGGTATTTATCATGGAAAGATTTTATGAAATGATTGATGTATTTGGATATTGTTTGTGTAACCAGACTAGGGGAAGGTGCCATGTTGTTTGCAGGAGAAGGACAGGAGCAAAGTGAGAATTGCCGGTTTCCGTGGTACAAGTAACTTGTGCTATTTAAACTCATTCCGTCCTGCCATAGAAATCTGGGCATGTTAGAGCACTTTTTGGGTGACAAATTGAGCAGCCTCTCTAGAGATGGCTACTGGTAACTGGGAAGAGAACGACCTTCCAACATAATATCAAGGCAGGAAAATCTGTGTATCTGTTGTCACGAGTTAGGCTAGGGTATCAAAGTGCTGTGTTGCGTTACACATCTGGTGTTCACCACAGGTTTACAAAAGGGAAAGGCAGCCTTCCCGTGCTGCATGATTTTATTACCTGAGAGTGCCACGAAGAGGTAGATGATGAGTTTTCAGCCGTGGCGGGTCATTGAGTGTACCCACACAGTGATCCCTCAGCTAACACCAGTTGTGTCCCATGTCACCCAGCTCAGTATTGCCTCTGCCAATGAAAGGCACTGCAGACAGCTTTCAGTTCCCCCAGACACGTCCCTTTGAGACTGGAGGAAGAAAAACTCCAGGTCACTACCCCAGAAGTGGTACAGGCTGCTTCAGATTGATTTCTCTATTGTCTTTGTGTTTTACTGGGATTCATGACTGTTTGTTTTTGCCCACAGTTATTCAGTTCAGTGGAGTTTGGCAGAAGATGGCTGCTGCTTCACGAGGGAGTCGCACCAAACAGGTTCTACTGGTAAGAGCACAATCCTCTTCCTCATGTCCTAGAGACAGCTTCCCCACAAGTGCAGAGGTATGGAAATGGGGGCTTGGAGGTAACATGGCTGAACGTAATGCGCACTGATGATTTGCTGAGATTAATTTTGAACGGGTATGAAAGAGGCATTATTCCTCCTGTTATGTGCTTATGCAACACTTTTACGTGTGGTCTTTGAGCTAAGGATGATGCACAACGGAAATATTCTGAATAACACTCTGAAGGAAACATTGATTTGGGAGGGGAGAGTTCTGCAAACCCCTGTAAACATTTTGAGTTCGAATGCGTCTCTGTTCAGCATAAACTTGTTTGCTTTTGCACCAAATACAAAGAGATCAGTCTGGTCCTGCTACCGGTGAGGCCCAAAGATGGAATTCTTGGAGTCTTTGAGGGTACCAGCATTTCTGCCGTGGGTAACAGCGGACATCCTCCAGCGGCTGGTGTTAGGCTTTTGACTGCTGTGAGAGCTACTTCAGTCCTTGAAAGCGAGCAAGTTAATGACCATTGAACTAGGCAGACGTAGTTCTTCATTATGAGCTTAAATCGCTGTGCAGTATTGCTTCTAAGGAGCCATGCATGATTTCCAGTTGGATTTCAAGCAGTATGGATTAGGCATGTGTAAGTTCCTCTTGCTAAATCTGAATGTCGGTTGGTTACAGCAATGGCAAAACATTTGCAAGTTTGATGCCAAAATTACCTTAAGGAATTACCACAGCTCTCTGTCCCTGATGCAGGCTTAATTCTTTGCTGCGTTAACTTTTGCTGTACATTTGGAATCTAAATTCACTTAGAGCCAAAGCCTACACAGTTGTGACAGAATCCGAGCATCTCACAATTCTTAATATATGGGGTGTCTATAACGGAGGATTTGACTTTCAGGTTCAAGCACTTGTAGCAGCCACAACCACTGAAAAATAACCCCTGCCTGTAGGTCCAAACTTTGTTCTGCAGTTCTTCACTACTAGCAAATTTCTTTCTATCTTCAGTCTGATCTTCAGTTTTATTCATCACAGCTTTACACAGTGATTCTGGTGTACTGATTTTCTTCTCATGACTCTGATTGCAGGCAGATCTCTCTGCATTTGCTTTCCATAGCGATGATTTGCATACCCACCGTCAAGCTCTGTAACCACGCTTGCAGTAAAATACTTACCTGAAACGCCTCCGTGCCATCACGCAATAGCAATTAGTGTAATTCTTAGGTGGAAAAGAAAGCTGAGGAATGAAGGAGACACTGGACTGTTTTTCTGCAAATATGGTTGTCATACTCTAAATCAAAAATAAGTTTAATTTTATTTTTTTTTATATCTATGTTGGCTTACTCCTCTTTTTGCTTACGCTGGTGTAAATCTGCGGGACTTCTCACCAGCTCTTTACGGAGGCAGTAGTCCACCTGTGAGAAGTTGGCTCTTGTCCTGGGAATCTGACCTTTAAAAGAGAAGCTTTTGATAAAATAGTCATTTTGAAATCAGGAGGAGCTGAACCAGATGATTAAAATGTAGTAGCTTCTAAACTAATTTAATGCCAAAATCACAGGTCTTGAACGTATCAAGATTCAGGAGTGGTCCAGTCAAATATTTTCTTTTAATTTATGAAAGAAGTAAGAGCTCTAGGTCAAATTTACTTCCGAAGTTGAATTTATATTTGGTCTGCAAGGGATATGCCAGAGATTTTGTTTGCTGCTCCTGCCTTTTAATCCTTTCTCAGAACCTGTGTTAGGTGAAGCTTTTGCAAACTAAATTCCATTTTAACTTAAACTTGGTTTTGTGTGAGTATCTATATGGGCAGGCCCATATATGTTTATATCACTCCTATTTCTTTCCTACAGGACTCCTGACAGGGTTTCAAAATGTCGGATGCAAACACGCGGCCCTGCACATATCTTGTTTTTTTCTGGGCCGATAAAAGCAGGAAGTTCTAGAAATCTAGGGACCCAATCTTTGAGACCTCCAACAAAATTGTCGTAACTGAAGATGGTCAGAGCTGGAAAGCATGTCCCTGTTCCTGGATCCCTGTGTCCTGTACTGCACTCCAACCCTTTTGAAGTTTCCCATCATTACTTGCAGTAGTGTTTTATTGTGAATTGAGCTGATGGAGCCCGCAATAAGAATAATGATGAAAATGATCATTTTCCCTTTGCATAGAGCTCAAACTTTGAAGGCTTCTTAGAACCTAACAAATAAAAGAACTCAGGCTTGGCGCTTCAAAGCCAAAGAGTAAGTTGAAAAGATGAAAAGATGTTCTGACCACCCATCTAATTCCCTACAGCCATAAACAAAACATGAAACTGCAAGCCTGTATTTTCACCTTGAACAAAATGTCTCTTGCAGAACACGCCTCAGCGTAAGCTAGACTGTACTTCCACCATCAACAGTAAAAATAATACAACTTGTGGAGACAGTGTTGCATCTAATTCTGGCTTATTCATTATCATCATTATCACCCTGGAAAAAAAATACTGTTAGTTGTAATTATATGGACACTGTCTGTCCTAAAACCATCCATAGGAGAGAACAGAGCCGCGCGTGTGTAGGTGGGGACAGGTACAGCACACAGCGCGACGCTGGGCTTGTCTCTGCATTTCTGCTTCAAGTTCCCGAGGAGGACGTAGGCGCTGAATCAGAGGGGCAGCCTGGGGCACTCAGGGCATGGCCACCGGTGGCTCCCCAGGCAGGAAAACAACACGGAATGGGAGCATAAGAGGGTGCAGATGTACAGTGGAAATCCAAACTCCTACAGCAACATCCCCATAGCCAGTGCTGATGTACAGGTTGGGTAGAGCCTTGCTCTGTGCCCTGTGGTTCTTTGGTTGGTTTGTTTGTTTTTTAATTAGTTATTACACAGTTTGGCTTGGAAATATGCAGAGTCTAATCAATCTGAAAATTCAGAAGACTGACTTCCAGTTATTTTTAAGAGCAGAAATGAATAGTGAAGGGCAACGTCCTGCAGTCACTTTTCAAAGCAAGCAGACTGGGGGGATACTCTGCTGGTGCTTTCTCTAAACCAAATGGTTTTGAAGGGGTCAACCAGGACGCAGCTGTACTGTGCAGAGAATGAGGGCTATAATATCTGTGGAGAATGGGGGCTACGTTCCAGTATGTAAGGAAGGCTGAAGAGTTGTTTTATTACAGACTGCTTCCAGGACTATCTAAACTGGGACTTATCTAAGATCAGGAAGATCTTTGGCATCAGACCTTCTTGAGGCTTTGTTTAGTTGATGCTGCTTCGTTTGACAGGGAAGGAACGTTTTGAAGACTTTAAAGACTTTTAAATGGATTGAAATGATTGATGAAAGCAAAGATGCATTTTCCTGATGGCTCACTGATATTTTAATTGTCATTTTACTCTGTCTTGTGGCCATAATGAATAGTTTGCGGTTCGCTGTAAGTCTTGTGAATAAACACCACTGAGGTTGCTAGTTTTAGCCTTGAGAAGGGTCTGCCTGCAAATGCTGCCAGAGAGGCTGTAGTGTCTTTTACAGCTGCATTTCTGATATCTGTTTCCAAGAGAATTTTCTTTTTTATTCTCTTATTTCTGGCTGCTCTGTGAAATACCCCTCGTTCCTACCACCCCAGAGGAATTTAAACCCCTGGAGAACAACATCGAAGCAATCTGCTGATGCCTGCTACACAACTCTGAGAAAACACTCTGTGTAGCAACAACGCGGCTCCTTGTAGCTCATATGTATTTTGTAATCTTATAGCCTCTGTTTCATTAGGAAGAGTCATTAACATGAAAATGGAATCTTTGTTTATTCAGAGCTCCTCTGTTCCCTCTTTTATTTCTTCCACCTACAGCTCTAAGTGATGCCCTGACATCCGCGCTTGTGATGAAAGAGATTGTAATGTCTCGCTGTGGAGGAAGATATCAGATGGGGGACGAGCAGATAAACTCAAACCTTTGAGAGGCGACTGGTTTTCTTATCTTAAAATAGCAAACAAACAAATAAAAAGGAGGAAAAGGGGATCTGTAATTCTCTATCTCATTAAAAGGTTGTAAGGACACATTTGGGCTGGGCAGGCTTTAGTGGTGGGCTATCAGGTCAAGGTAAAACTGACAGCCCTATAGTTTGGGCATCTTATCGCATACCTTTTTGCATAATCTAAGTACCTGAAAGTAGTGTACTGGGGGAAGCGTAATCCACTCAGAGTCAAGCGTATGTTGTGTGTCTGATGGAAACACAAAAGAATCCATGCTGCACACAACCCCAAGGCACTGCAGTTCTGTACTGTGTCAACAATTTTCATGGTTTTTATGATTTCTTTGGCAGGTTATTGAGATTTTACTGTTAAATGTACTGTGACAGAAAAATGCATGAAAGTTGTCAAGGTGCTCAGTAGTTCTGGAACTGTGCTCTATGAAAATACCCTAATTAACCTATTCCTACAATATTAGTTTAGCAGGGTGATACAGAAGCAGCAAGTTAACATACATGGATTAGTGCTGATAGCACAGCGTTTACTAATGCAGTTGGCATTAGGGGAAGAGAACGCAGTAGTTGCTAGTTGGATAAATGCCTCACCTAAATAATTCTGAGTTTATTTTTGTGAGACTTGCTGATTTTCAGCACACGTTCCTATGGTGGAATTTTGTTGGCAAAGATGCTGGTTTGTAGTGAGCACAATTGGTGAATGTGTCATATTGGGAATCGCTTTACTTTTTTCCTTGCTTTTTTAAAGTGGTCCAAAGCTCGAGAGTGATACCTGCAAATCCAAACATTCATGACCAGTAGTTGCAAAAAAACCTGGTCATAGTGCATATAGTTCAATATGACCAAAATATAGAAGCAGAAATTGCTCATTAAAAGCTAGATTTTTATTCTGGTCCTCAAATCAAGACATGTCTTCAATGAGAAATTATTGTCTGAAAGTCAGTAAGTCAAGGTACCACAATTAGAGCTGGCCCTAAAAAATAAAAATAAAGGTTTATTAAGGTGTCTGCAAAATATAGTATTTTTTTTAAATGAGATGTTTTCTGAAAAGATTCTCAACTAATTCTAGTCATAACCTAACCTTGAAAAACTTAGGGAGGAAAAAAAAGAAATAAAACCAAATTAAAAAAGTTTCTTAAAACTAGTATAAAATGAACAATAGAAAAGGCCAGCTAGTAACTTGTATCATCAAGTTATAATTAGCTGTATCAGTGCTATTGATTTCTATTGTTAATTTTTACTCACTTTGTTGTTGCATCCAGACAAGCAAGTAGGAGTAAACCAAAAGAAGTACCACTCCATACTTCAAGAAGATTAGAGAGCTTTAACGCTGGGGGGGCTGGAGCCCCTCTCCTACGAGGACGGGCTGAGGGAGTTGGGGCTGTTCAGCCCGGGGAAGGGAAGGCTCCGGGGAGACCTTATAGCGGCCTTCCAGTACCTAAAGGGGGCCTACAAGAATAATGGAGATACCCTTTACTGGTGCAAGTACAGTAGCAATAAAACAAGGGGTAACAGTTTTAAACTAAAAGAGGTTAGATTTATATTAAATATAAGGCAGAAATTCTTTCCTGTGAGGGTGGTGAGACACTTGCCCAGCGAAGCCGTGAATGCCCCATCCTGGAAGCGTTCAAGGTTAGGTTGGATGGGGCTTTGAACAACCAGATCTAGTGAAAGATGTCCCTGCCTATAGCAGGGCGTTAGACTTAATTATCTTAGAGTTAGACTTAAAGTCTAACTTAAAGTCTTAGTTAGACTTAAAGTCCCTTCCAATCCAAATCATTCTGTGATTCTAAGATGACTGTTTTAATTGGACAAAATTACAGCTCAGGTCTTTCATGAACTACACCGGTATAACAGGCTGATAAGAAGCAAAAACCTTTCATAGTAGAGCTCATTTCCAGCAGGGCCATGGGTCCATGATGTTAATGATTGCTTGAAGACATTACAGGAGACATGTCAGTTTGGAAGAGATGTTGTGGTGTCTCCACTCTGTCTTGTTTTTTTCTGAGTATTAGAAGAAAATGGATGCAAACATTGTAAAAAAGCAGCCAACCAACCTTTCCCCTCAAACGATATGCATCAAGATATGCATACACCCTGAAAGGCAGGAAAAGATGAACTGGTAAGCAGCTGGGCTATATTTGTGTTTCTTTTATGAGCAATGGCAAAGAAAGTTAATCTTCAGAGCAGAATTATAGAGTATATATGTTTTTCTTTCCAAAGGAGGCTAGAGACTGTATTTTAAAAAACCCTGTGTTCATTGGAGCAGCTGAAAGAGCTGAAAATCAAGGGAAAAAAAAAAGTCAAAGTCCTGTTAAAACCTTCATTCTATTCAAGCAGTCGGAGCAGGGCAGGTGAACTGTCCCAGTGTCCTTGTCGGATCTTGGCTTGGTGAGGTTCACACGCCCGCCCAGGCGGGCCGAGGGAATGTAAATGGCCGTGTACAAATGCTGCGTCTTGCTGAACGAGACCTTTTAATCACTGCAGGGCGACTGCTGGAGGCTGAGGGGCAAGATGCCAGTCAAAGGGCGTTGTGGCAGCCTGTCCAGAGAATCGTCTGCTTGATCTAACGCACAAGCCGTACCCGAGGAGTTGAAGTGCACTACAAATTTAATTAAAAATATATGTATTTAATAACTAAATATGGTGGAGATGGGCACATGCCAGAGGGTGCATCACAGGGGGACCCATAACAGTTTTGGGTTAAGCAACAGACTGATGAGGAATAGCAGGAGTAGTGAGATTTTGCTTAATTTTTTTTTTGTTTTGTTTTGCTTTTTTTTAATTGAACACCACACATTTGCTTCCAATTGAAGTCTGGCTTTGGGAGAAAGTCAGGCTGAAGGTCCGAGCCTCTGTAACACAGGCTGCTATTACCTTGCTAATATTTTTAGGCAGCTTCATGGCTGCCAGCCTAAAGATACAGATGAGCCGCAGGCAAGAAACGCTGCCAGGGACCGCAATGAAGAGCAAATCTGCAACTGTCTTTCCTTGTCCCTTACCACGCTGCTGCCGCTGACATTGCTGCTGGTGAGTAACACACATTAGAGCACTTTGCCACCATTCAGTGCCCCCGACATTTAGCATTTCCTCGCCAGAAAGGCCGATGTTACGTCCTGCCTGGCCACAGTGCGAGGAAACACACTCTCAGTTGGCAGCGCTCACTAAAGATCCCCCTGGCATTTCAAAGGATTTAGTGAAAACCGCTGCTTACAGTTCTCAGACAGCTGGACCCTGATGTAGCTCTATCTTTTTGCTACAAATGAAGGCTGAAATCTCTCAGATTTATCTTGGGAATTCGGATTTTATTCCTGTCTGGCTTCCAGAGATACAAACTAGGCAGTCTCATGTGGGTCAGCAAGGACAGAGAAAAGACACACAGCATCCTCCTTCTGTCGCTGTTAAAAGCTTATTTAGACTCTTTGGATTTCCAGTAAGTTTTAGTTCTTAAGAAACTGAGATCCAAAATACGTATCTTTCTTCCCTGGACAAGGCTGAGAAAATTGCCCAAAGTCACACAGCAGAGGTTGACATGACTCTGGTCCTCTGAGTCTGTAATCGTCAGATCCTCTGGTCCCAGGAGTCTCTTGAGAGAACTTGTTACTCATAATCAAATCAAGATTTGTCGGAGCAAAATATAACTGCTTAGTCCCAAATCCTTAGTTTGGCAGAGTTCTGCCGTGTGAGAGAAAAAGTATTCTCAACTCTTCCATGATTATCATGAGGGCTCAAAAAACCGGGTTAAAATAGTGACTTGAATGTTATCCTAAATGTCATAACTGAATAGAATCCTTATCCATTTACCTGACTCTGCGTCCTTCCCCCCCCCAGAGTCCTGTATTCCAGTTGTGAATAGGGAGAAGAGGTATATTCACCTGAATAAGTCTTTTGGGGCTGAGAGGCTCCATTCTGTTTGACGCATAGGTTGGTGTGTTTTGGTTTTCCCAATTCAGCTGGTTTATCTTAAAAAATTATCCAGAGATACTTTATAAATGAGTGCAAACTCCCACAAACTTCAGCTTCTCTCCTGTCATCCCCTGCCCCCTGGTAAAGACCTGCAGAAGTAAGCAGGCACGTACCAGGTTCCAAATCCTGATTTGGGGGGTGCTCAGAAGTAGCAGAACTGACGTGTGCGGGGTCCTGCAGTGTGACACCGGACCCGGGAACACGTCAGTCTTCAACGGGCGTTGGACTAAGAATCTGATTTCTCTGTAAACCTGTGAAGGGCACCCATAAAGGGCAGCCCTTGAGAGGGTGAGGCCGTTGTGTAGTGAAATTAGCTGTGCATTTGGCTAGATTTATGTCTGGAAGGTTTCATCGCTATTTTCTGTTGTATTTTTAATGAGCAGCATACGGTGTTACCAGAGCTGACTCTATATTTTTGCTGTAAATGACTTCCTGGCCCCCTCCGGAGCGTACTGACTGGGACATAGCGCTGAAAGGTGCCAGAAACATGCACCTTAACACAGTGGGAAACCGTGATCCTATTAGACTGTGGCGGCAGAGAAGCAGAAAATCATGCGGGTTTGGTCCATTATATGAGGGAGCTGAGTTCGGAGGCTATAACTGGAGGATACTGTCTTCCTTCTCTCCCTTCGAGCCAGTATGAAGTTTTAAGTTTCCTGCAACCTGTGAGAAGAGGTGTGGGACAGGAGGACGGTCTTAAAATCGGGATCTAATCCTGGTAACTGAATTTCATCCACTTAAATTAGATCTTTATTTTAAGACATTGCTCCCACCCAGCATTACCAGCTATAGAGACCTACCTCCCTGAGGATTCACATGGATCTATTTCAGAGTTTTAGCCACGTTTCCTCTCTGGTGCTTCCCAGAGAGAGCCGTGGTGTTAGTGCAGCAGGGGAGAAGGCTCGGTTTGCTATAGACCTCGACGCTGTGGGTTATATGTGGACGTCGTGGGGTGGAAGGCTGTGGGTAATCCTGCCCTTGGGTTGTAAAAAAACGATGGTAAGAGTAGAACTGACTCCCCATGGCCTGAAAGTCACACCACTGCCCCCATTTACTTACTCATCTATACTGGTATTGGCAGCAGGAGCCCCCTGCTCTTCTGGGTCAGTGCTGTGAGGTGGCACAGCTAGGAGCTGGGCGCTGCACCGCTGTTTTCCATCAGTTCTGCAGAAAAGGTGACAAACTGAGTAAAGCACCCCATAGGATGGATTTGGCCCAGTGGCTGCCAGTTGAATCGCACAGAATTATATCATTTCATCTAACTGGACAATGTGGGGAAGAATGGTGCAGAGATGTAGCTGGGAAAATTTAATTAGATCATTGTCAGGGGAGATTTATTGGCCAGATAAAAAAGAAATGTAGTGCTGATTTATGCCTGTCTGGAATCTGGCCCTTTGTTTCTAAAACACGTCAGGAGAATATGGTTAAGAGATGTTAAAGCTGGAAAACAATCTTTAAATTTCTTCCAGGAGTAGTTAAACCTGTAAAATTCCACATAATAGGGGCTGAACTAAAGAAACCATGAGAATTCCCTGCCACACTGAGCTCCCTGGGGCAGGTTCACTGACCTCCGCAAGCAGAAAGGAACAGAGAGTATCTGCAAAGTCCTCATGAAGCCAATGTAGTAGTAAAAGAAAAAGGAGCCTGAAGGACTCTCAGGCTCTATTTTTGTCACTGCCACATAACAACTGTGTGATCTTGGTCAAATCAATGAGGTCCCTGTGCTCTTGACTAATCAGGGGAGTTTATAGATAAAGCTGAGAACAAAAATTTTCCTCAATCCCTATTTCTAACTTGATCTGCTGGTCTTGTACTTTTCCATAGGTCCTGAACAAATCAGTAGCACGCAGGGAAGGTTACTTAAAGATTGATTGTCAAGTACTTTTGTATCTTTGGACAAAAAGCTCCCTGTTCAGCGCTACATGTTACTATTTTTATGAATGGCAATTAGGATTTAGAGTGTTACAGAAGCATCAGTGGAACCAAAAACCTGATGCTATTGAGGACTCCATGAACGTCATCTGCTGTTGGGCTTTTTTCACTCTGTCCTTTAAAACAAACCCCAAAACCTGCTATGCACTAAGTTGGAATAAGCTGTCAGTTTTTTAACGTGAAGTGGCAGGATGTGTCCCAGAGGCAGCGCGGGAGCTGGTTTTGCATTGGCAAGATTTATGATAAGGGATTCGGATGAGTGCTGAGGCTAAAGGAAGATAAATCCCCAAAGGCAAATTCTACCAATAATTGAATTACAAAGCCATTATCATGTGCTGAACAGAGCAACTTTATAGCTCTATTGTGACAGGATAAAGCTTGTTAGAATATTTATGTTCATAGGACGATTTTGGCATACGGATCTCTGAGAGTATGTTCTCTTTTCCACCTGTCTGTGCGCTAATTAGTCTTTCTGTGTAATGCAGTGTATGTGGAGATGGAGGTGTGTGCAAATTGGGGCTGGGAGGAAGTAATGCTGAAGGTCAGGGGACATCTCAAAATCGATAGCACCTTAAGTACAAAGTCGTCTGCAGAAGGCAACTAGAGTCTCATGTCCAGAGAGAGAATGGGGAGAGGTTGCGGGAGGGGGAAGAGAGGGCACTGCGGCAAATGAGCATTTTTAATGATGAGGGGTGAAACTGGATTTTCCAAGCGATGTGTCACTTTTCTCTTTGGTGCTGCACTGCGGCCACTTCTCACCCACTCTGAGCCAGTGTCGATAAGCTCAAAATGGCCAGAACTGTGTGGATCTCACCCCACCCGCCTTAGTAGAGTCGTGCTGTTAGCTGTCATCTATCTGCCAGCCTTTGCTGCGTGAACAAATCGTACCTGTTTTCCCCTAAAAGAAGGGGAGGGATGGTCACAGCAGTCCCAGTTCTGCACTCTGTCGTTTCCCCTGCGGCGTGGGAAAGCTGCCTAACATCTCTGTCCCCATGTAAAGAATGAACGACGTTTGCGCTGGTCCTGTCTGTGGAAAGGGCACAGCAGCATTTCTGTTCTTCCAGCCTTTCATTCTGGGCCATTTACATTGAAGATTTTGTAGAATAACATTGGGGTTTTATTGCTCAGCTTAAAAGACCGTTGATTTGGCTGCTGTGAGAGTGTATGCTACAAGGAATACGTATGAAGAGTTTGCCATCAAGTTTCTTGTGCATGTAGTCCCAGATACGGTGTGACTGTGTCTGAAGTCAAGTATCCAAAACCAAAGACGCCCTGAGCTACGTTCCAGAATGCACAAGCCCTTGAGACGGAGCCCTTATTTTCTGGTGCTTCACGTTCTTTGTTTATGGAAAATGGTACTTTGAAATTAAGTACGCTAAGTGGAAGCTTTTGCTGTCTTCACAATGATGCCTTTTTGCAGTTCTGAGTGGTCTGCCTGCCTTGTAAGCCTCATCAGTTCCCAGCATCCATAAACAATTGTTTTTGTCCCCAGAAGTGAAAAAAGTTAGAAGAGGTGGAAACCTCAGGATAACAGGGTCTCTATTGAATTTCCTTGGCTCAAAAGAGCGGACAGGCCAAGGAAGCCAAGGTTTTAGAAATGTTTCAGACAGAGAGATGGCAAGGGGCTGGTCCCTGCAGAAATATGCCAACTAGCATTTGCTGTGCACTGGGCAGTGCCAGGCTGCTTTTGTCCAGTTCAGCCCAGTTCCAAACCAGGGGATGATCTGGGGTCCTTTCCCTGTGCTGCTTCTCACGGTGGGTGCAGAATCTGCCTTCAGAGCCGTCACCGCGCTGCAGCCACCGCTATCGATTTGTGAGGCTCTCAAGTGCAGATGACTCCTTAGGCGTGATGATGATTAAAATTTTTGGAAGCAAGTTTATAATAGGACTGTGGGGGTCCTACATTTTTCGTAATGTGAGCATCTCCTCTGTAAAGGCAGCGGGGTTAATGCCTTGCACTCTCCTTGGCTTTTTTAAATCCTCATTTTCCCAAAAGATTTTTTTTTAATCTTTTTTTTTTTCTCTTTTCTTTTTTCAAAACATCCAGACAACTATACCAGCAAAACAAAAAGTTAATCGCAAAAATACAATAGGCACCATTCAGCAGAAAGGGTTGCAAGCATATCCCCAGTGTGCTGAAGTTTCATGGAGTATTACAGAAAGCCTGAGACTAAAGGGACGGACAAAGGGCATGCTGGCGTTTTACCGTACAGTGAAAACATAGACTGTGGCAAGAAGAAAAGTTTGTGGATGTCTGAGCGATTGGTCTTTGAGAACGAGTGCTGAAAGGGAAGAATAGAATTGTGAAAAAGAAGAAAGTGCTGCCGGCATAGCTAACAAAAGTTGCTCAGAATAGGGCATGGCAAAGTTTTGGACTGCTCTTTATTTTTAGAGACATTTCTGAGAGAAATCAGTAACTGAGTGGGTCCCACAGTGTTGCTCCCCCGTACCCCTGGTCTTTGCAGGGTGCTCAGTTTAAAAGCTATCAAATGTGCAGCACTTTTCCTTGTTTTATTTTTGCAGTGTACATTGCCTTGGTTGTATTGACCATGTGCACAAAAGATAATGAAGTAGAGGGGGCACTTGTCTCCAGTGAGAAACTCTGAGTTTGAGGCTTTGATGTTATCTAGGGCAAATCCAGCATGTTGTTTCCTTCTTGCCTGTGTGAAGCATGCATTTATTGACCACTCTGGTTTTGTTATAAGGACTTTTCAGTCCAGTCATCAGTCAGGACTGGAATTTCTTTGCAATCAGTTAGGTTTATTCATTTTGTTTCATACTGATGCCATGGGCTTAACACTGTTACTTAATGGCATCTAGGCTTGGAGAAGTAATTGTGCTCCTTTTTTTGCCCCATCAAAATGAGAAAAAACAAGAAAACCTACTAACAGTGCAGCTACATGCTCAGTAGTGTTGTGATAGATCTGGGTGACATACTAAAAATTTGAGATTTCTGATGTATATTCCACAGTTCCTAGCACCTTGTTTCCAGTAGTTGCTTTAAGAATTGATTGTCCTTTGCATGTGAACAGGATATGTCTGTCTTCCTACCGAGCGCGTGTTCTTGGGTGCAGTGCAACCAAGAGCACGGTATTTATCCCCTGTATATGCTCATTGTAGTCACTATTGTATTTCTGGAAGTGTCCTAGGCTTTCACATGCCGTATGGTAAATAATAAACCTGAGGTAAGCTATACAAAACAATAGTACCTCAGAGAGAAGGCAACCCAGGGCGTTCTCTCTCAGGAGGCGTGGAGGGATGTCTAGAGAAGTATGCCAGGGCTACCATGGAACGAGACAGCAGGATACAAGAAAATGTGACATTAAAGAAAGTTCTGGTCAGTAAGGTCTCAGCAGAATCTGGATGGGAACGATATGTTTCTGGATATCAGCTGTGCACAGCAAATATTGATTTGAGCAGATATGTATTTGTATTTTCCTTGTCCTTTGCAACTCATAGTTCATGTTATCATTATTTCATATTATGGGCCTGGCTATGACCTTGTGCTGTCACACATAAATTAAGCCTATTATATATCAAAGCAACGGAATGTGTATTTTGTAAGGCAGGAAGAAATATCTAGCAGATAGGAAGACCTGGATACGGTTCTTGCCTCTACCTCAAATGTACTGTTTGACTTTAGGAATTCCATTAGATTCTCTGGGCCTTAGTTTTCATCTTCATTTGTCACCACATTTCTAATTTGCAGGGGTTGGGAGATACCAAAAGAAAGGAAACACTTGAGTAGATGAATAATGTTTATCACCAGTCATGTTTCAGCCATCCTTGATCTGTACGTCCTTGGGACAATTGGTAATTTAACTCTACCTTGAGTTGAAGCTTCTGCAGTCCCAATACTGGCTCTCATAGTGTGAAACCAAGTCGTATGCAGGTCACTACAGCTGTAGCCTTCTAACTTTCACGACTTTGTGGGTGCAGATATTTATACACTGCTCTTAAGACATTTCAGAGTTTGATGTAAATTACGGCTCGTATCACAAGGGAAAACAATAGCGACAATGACATCCTATCCATCTGTGAAACACCTCTTTCTGAATTAGCTGTCTGGCTGAGAAATGCAATGGAGGTGTTCCTTGCAGTCAGAATAGCACAGTGAGGAGGAGACTCACCAGGCACCTGACTGTAGAGTCACAGGCTTTAACTAGGGCAACAAGTTCTTTGCTGGATGAATACCATTGTTGTGGGTCCCTGAAGAGACAAAGCGTTCAAATCCGTGGAACATAATCCTAGTTTCTTTGGAGAGGTCGCATCCCCATGGGGCTGTGTGAGGTCAGGAGGAGGAATGCGCTGTCAAAGCCCTACTGTGTCTTCTGCAGTAGCCCAGTTCCAGGTGTGCTTAAAGCCCGCTTGAATAAACAAGAATAAACGGGAGATATGCCAAATTACAAGCTTAGTCCTTCTGAATTTTTTTAGAGCTGTTTGTCACTGGCATCTGTTTGTCTTGAACGGATTTGTAACTGTCAGGCCCAGCATTTTGGTCCTAAATCTGCTGATGACAGCAGGTAAAGGAAAAATGCCCTAGGAAAGTACTCCCTTCCCACCCACTTGGTGTCAATTACCAGGAAGCCGAGATTTTAAATGGAAGTTGAATGTTAAGGAGAAAAAAGACCTTGCCGTAGATGTTATTAAAAATGGAGAAGAGACGAAAGCAATGCTGGCTCGGGGCCTTTTCTGAAACTTCCAGCCCCCAGCAAAGGAGAACAAAAATAATCCAAACTATTTCTAACTAGAGAGTTGTCACAGGTTTTGTGAAGCAAAGCCAAGGCTTAATCAGGGCACAAGTAGTCTTGTTATTGTTAACATTTTTGTAATGGTTATTAGTTAACGTGCATGATGATTAAGGGCTGGAGCTGTCTCTGATTGCAGTCAGTGGGAACTGAATTAAGGTCTCAGTCATTGTTTGAACCCCACTTTTGATTTCCTGAAAAATAATGAGGCTTTGAAGAACAGCGTCTGATTTTCTGTCACTGGAAATGAATGTTTCTCTTCCCTGATGCGTCTATTAACTTGGAGGTTAGGCAGCTAACATGAAACTGGTTGTTTAACACTTAGCCTTAATCTAGGATTATGACCTGGACGATGGGACCCACACCAGAAACGAGGCTGATGGGAAGAGATGCTGCTGAGGCTGCTGTACAGTGGGATCAGCATACGCTTGCCATAATTCAGGCTCTCCATCCCTAGCAGTCCCAATCCAGGGGAACCTCAACAACGGAAGAAAAGCTTGTGTCTATAAACCCTTATTTGCAGTGCTCAATGTTTTATGTTGTGGCTTGTTAATTCAGAGTGAACAGTCATTTTCTGAGTCAATCCTACATTTCTTTTATTAATGGAACACTGTTTTTATTAGAACAGAAGTGAAAACATGTCTCAGGATGAAATGAGTTTTTAAAATTTTTAAATTAATGAGGGAATATTGATCATTAAGAGTGTCAATTAAGCAAATGTGCATAAAATGTCCAATATAAAGGAACAGCTATAATTGGTATGCTGGCAAATGCTATTATCCCATCAATTTAAGTCTCAGTATCCCACCCAAAACTGAAACGCATCCTTCTGACCAAACCAGGAGGTTGTCAGCTACCAAGGAGAACACAAGCAAGTCTCTTGGTGCAAAGAAGTGAAGTAAAGGGGTCAGAAATAAAGAACTCATAAGTACAATAGCATTGATTTGATCAAATGGTAGAATTTCTTTCAAATTTTCAAGTTTATTTTAGGGAAAACTCAAAAATGCTTTCAAAAGGATCAGCTCTTTCTTGCGTATATGAGTTTAGGTCCAGCTTAACAGGATCTCTTGTGGAACCAGTCTCTCAGACATTCACGGTATCTGTTGTTTTCAACACCTTTGTATCAATCTGTCTTTTACAGGTCCATGATGGGGTCTGGCAGAGAGCCCGATCTCGTGCACCTAGAGGCAAAGACGGTAGATGGTCGTAAGTACATCACCTTCCAAATATTGTGGTATTCTGGACTGCCCTCATATTCTTGTAACCACACAATACCGTGATGGAAATCTGACTTCTCTTTAGTGATTCACTCATTTAATGTGACGGGTTGGACTGTTCCAAGTCAGGTCTGTCAGAAGAGAAGTCCTGCCAGTAAGGCAAAAAGTCGGGATTAACTGGCTGTGAAAGGAGCAGAGAACATGGTAAGGAAGAATAGGTGGTAAGCAGTAATTGGACTCAGTGTATACAGCACTTTTCTTTCTTCCTACGTGATTTTTGTTCATGGGAATATGACATCGGAGAGAAGTTCCTGGGTCGCAGCGTCTACCTGCTGTTGTTTCACGCAGTACATACTATCACCTTGTCCATAGCTTTACAGTTTTAGCAGGCTAGGGATACTCTGCCTTAGGTACTACCTTTGAAAATGCCTCATTTCTCTCACGTTAGAAACCTTTTAATGACCAGCCTAAATGTATTCCTCACTGTTATTGCTTGTTCTATCGTTGTCCTTCACTTTCATCAACTCCTCTCCCTCCCTGCCTTTCCTCTTGAGGTGCTCTTCTCCATTCCAGGAGTGTCCTTTACTTGCAACTCCAAAATATTCTCATAATTGGCTGTAAATTCTCTGAGGCACCCTGAGCCCTGCTGGCCTTTTCTCCTCCCACCCATACACCCATGATTAAGGTTTATCTTTGAGCTCCACTGCTTTTGCAGATCTTCCTCCATGGATTTCTTTTCCACAACACTGGATTGCCTCAGGCAGGCATCACACCGAAAGCCGGCTGCCGTAGATCTTGTCGTTGTAATTCCATGTTGTTTCCTCTGTAAATAGCAGGTTTGCTGCAACATAACAGGCAGATTTTTACTATTTGCAGTATATAAGTATTAATGATGCAGTCAATTGATTCCTTCAAAAATGGATAAAATTTTCCCTTGAATTGTACCCCCAAATGCAGTGGTGTTACTGAAAATGTGTATTTTGTCATTGGAAAGTTAAAAACTGTCTGAAAAGGTAACTGTAGGGTAATCAGCTTTTTAACTCACTGAAATTTAGCATGAAAGAGAACTTTCTGGAAGATGAATTTTGAAAAGAAACAGTTGTGATAGAAACCATAAAGTTTTAAAGGTTTTTCCATTTCAAGGTATGCAAGATCAGTAAAAGTGAAAGAATGTATTATCTCTATTTCTTATCATTTGCGACCTCTGATTATTATTTCTCCTCTCAATTTCACTTACCAGAACATGGTGGAAAGGCTGGGAACATGGGGCTTTCTATTTCTCCAGTCATGCTAAACGAGAATCAAATATTCTGACAGGACAGTGTCTATCTCAGCACAAAATATTACTGTTATAAGGCATTAAGAATTTGAGGTCATTGAGATGAAGCAGTGCAATCAGTGTTTACAGAGCTATATTCTGGTGGTGCTAATGAGGGATATTCATCTCACAGCGGCAGAGAAGGTACCGTGCTCCCAATGCCGGGGATGGTCTTGTTTGAGTTCTTAGATACATAAGAACATTCTGCACAGCTATGGCACGTTTCTGCAAAAGACTTCTTGAATGAATGCTTAACAAATACGTAAGCTTTATTAAAGCTCTTAAGGTGGAAAGCAAAAAACAGGTACCTGAAACTGGCCTCACTGGGGAGTCAGGCACATTAGTAAAGAATTGTGGGATAACAAATTATCGCTTATCAACTGAGCTCTAGTAACGGATTCTGTGTGCTTGTTTTGGCTTAGTTGTCAGGCAGCACAACTTAAGTGTCTCTGTTTAGACACTGTCAGAACTTCTAGTGTAAATATAGCGGTGGTGTCACACCTTCAGCCAGCGGTGACCCCTCTCACAAACCAGTCGTTCGGATGAAACTTCTGATGATGATTCAGCAGGTCCCCAGCTCGGCACATTGTCAATATAAGAAAATGTGTTGGATTTTCAGGAAGTGCATACTCTTGTGCTTGGTGAGCCCCTGTCCCAGGTTGCCCAGAGAAGCTGTGGCTGCCCCATCCCTGGAGGGGTTCAAGGCCAGGCTGGACGGGGCTTGGAGCAGCCTGGGCTGGTGGGAGGTGTCCCTGCCCAGGGCAGGGGGGCACTGGGTGATCTTTAAGGTCCCTTCCAACCCAAACCACTCTGTGATACGATTCTGTGATATGCTCCGTTTTCCCTGCTGCTCCAGGGCCCGCTGGTCTCTGGCAGAGGACAGTGGGTAGCTGGAAGCAGGAACTTTGCATTTTTTTGCCAGAGACATTTGCCAGCGCTGCAGAACACAGGATTTTGAGACTGAGACAGGCTAAGAGTGTATACACGGTCCATTATTCTAGTTACCACGACCAACTTGGTATATTCAGGTCTCTTGGCTGCTAGAGCTGCCTTCTAAATCAGTCTCCTTTTCCTGGACAAAGTAACCATGACCCTCCAGTGGATAAATAAACCTTTCTCCTCTGGAATGAAGCAGGTGTGTCCTGCTTCACCCCATCACTCCCACTGGCAGGGGAGTGACGGGGTGAACTGTGCTGACGTGAGAAAGATAAGTTTATTTCAAGCTGGGGGTAATTTGCAAATAATTTTTCTTGGGCTTTTTCTTGGTGTTTTGGGTTTTTTTAATGTTCTTGCATTTATTTATTTATACTTTGTTTGGAAAATCTCTTTTGAGAGTTAACCAAGTGTAAAAATTCAATAAAAGGATTAAATTCGAGAAGGTAGATGAAAGTGGACTTGCCAAAACAAGGCACAGAGAAAGGAAGAAATCAAGGGAGGTGGTGTGGAAACAACCACACAATCCGTGCAAGAAAATAAAATATCCTGAAGAGGAAATATAAGGGCTAATCAAAAACCTGCTGAACTCAGCACAAGTGAAAAAAAGCACCTCATTCTTGTGCTGGTGTCTTTTCCAAGAGAAGCTGAGTAGCACAACTGCAGCTTTAGGTGAGAAGAAGTAGAAATGTCGGCAGAGTACAGTGTTAGCCCATCTCCCTGGCAGCGATGTTTGAGAACATCGATCAGCAACAGCCTTAGTATTGGGTTTTCCCTGCTAGAGCTCCAATAACTCTCTATCTCTGCTCCCTGATTATGGCCTGCCTGTGCATTTTATTTATCGTGTTTATATACATAATGGAAAAGGTTTACAAGGACCAAAATAGGAGTCTCTTAGCAGCCATAAATCAGTATAACTTCAGCAGCACATTGATTTACACCTGCTGAGGATCTGGCTAGCAATATTGTACCTGAGCTCACATTCTCCCTAATCCTTTTTTTTTTTTTTTTCTCAGCATCCAGAAAAATCTGGACTCCTCCTGAACACACTGTGAATAGTCAAACTAGGGCGCAGGCAGTGGTGAGCAAACTGAGTACAGATCGTGCAATTTAGTTGTACTGACGGAGACAGGCTTGCAGGGCTAATCCCTGCCGTTTATATTTTCAATTCTGTTGTGTAAATTTTGGAGAATACCAGGCAAATTTTCATCTTGTCAAATGGTTGCGTTTATTTTTTAAAGGCTTCAGGCCCAATCCAATGCAAGCTGGGACTGAGAGCACAGCAATAAAACTGATTTTTCTTGTTGGAAGAAGTTCATACGAACCTTATCTCACGCTTCCATTTGCACACTTGGGTGTCCCTGGTGTTCCACTTTGATTTTGGAACAGGATCAAAGGCAAGCCAGCAAAGTCAGCAGGAATTGTGATTTTTTTTTTTTTTTTTGACTGGTTTCAGGTCAACACCCCAGTAAGACAATTAATCCCCTGCAGTTCTTAACCACAGGATAAGCTCCTCTTACATTCACCACCACAGTCAGCAGGCAGAGTGACTGGTGGGAGTGGAATCTAGGTTTGCTCAAATGCAGCTTGAAGTGCTCTCAGAAGGTGTATAAACCTAGCGGCACGCGGGGTTTAGGTTTGTAAAGAACACTCGAGTCCTGAAAGGTCTTTAATTAATGGGTTTCTCTGATTTAAGCTAGGGAGGGTTATCCCAGTAAGACACGGGAGGTAATTTTTATTCAGGTGATCCCTGCCGAGGAATCCAGACTGTGGGTGAGAATTATGAAGATGGATTCCTACTAGGCATGTGGAGACTAACTGGGTACCCACTGGCCCTCCAGAGTTGCAAAGCTGACTCAGAGGATGTCTACGTGACGGTTTTGACAAGTCGAGAAAGCCCACTGTTACATTTATAAGATACGCATTCGCTTATGTAGATAGATGCCAATTGATTCTGAGTAAAGTTCAATTTATGTCATTTTATTTTTTTTTAAGTGTGGGTGAAAGAATCTAAGGGGTTTTCTAATGTGCTGGTGAAAATTTAAAGAGCTCCTTATATTTAAAAAGTACTTTTGTTTCCTTTGCTTTTCTTCTGCTGTCCTGATTTACACAGCAGCTTTTCTTACTGAACGGTAATTTAGGCACTACTGTGATGGCAGGTCAGGCCAGAGCCTCGCCGGGGCCAGCAGGAGCGCTCTGCTTGCTCAACACGGACTGAGCATCCCGCCAAGGGCGTCTGAATCACAGGGTTGTGCTTGGACTTCAATTTCTGTTTTCACGGAACATGACGAGGAAGAATAAAATAATCGCTGCTGTGGAAAAAATGAGTAGGCAACCTAGCCTGACAATCTCTTGCTAACGTAGCCAGAGCGGTGAATTAATTCCCATAGTGCCCTAAACCTGTGCAGTGTTGGGGTTTTTTTTCCTGATTGTGATTAGTATTTTTTCCTGATCATGATTAGTATTGTCCTGGCGAATGACATCTGTTAGTTTCTCTAATGATATCCTTATGCCAGAAATGGCAGAGGATATACTTCCCCATGTAAAGAAAGATTCCCAACTCTGATGTGCAATGAAGAAGGAGTAGCAGCAGGATAAAACCAGATTTGCGAGTAGTTAGTAAATGGGATGGCTTCATTTCACTGATCTTCATTACTAGTTAATTGCTTTGCAGTTGCTGAGTCCTGGAGAGTTGTGAATGTATTCTCATACCATAAACGCTCCACAAATCAGTGTCCAGACCAGATGGAAAGGGATAAAGAACAGTCATTTTGTGTGTTTCTCAAAAAAGAAGTAGAAAGATTAATGTATGGGAGGCTGTGGATGCTGAAGGAGTACTGGACTGCCAAGGCACTGGCAAATTCTTATAATCTTTTCTAGGCTTCTCTTATTAGTCACTGTTGGAGAGGGGTTAACAGGCCCGGGTCTGTCAGTGAGATATGTTACTGCCTTGTTCTTCCCGTTCCTTAGTTACAGGATTCCAGTCATCCTTCAAAAGCAGAAACTATCCCTAACGTCTCAGCTGCTCAGTAATGAACTCAGATACCCCACAGTAAATCTGGGAGACAAACAAGTCATAGATTGTGTGGATGCTCTTTGCATAAACTTCTGATTTGGCCTTAGTGGATTTATTTGCAGAGAGAAGGACACGCTCCTCAACGAATTAAAGACAATAAAAATCAGGAGGAATGATAGTTTCACAGTGAGCACAGTGGATGTTTTCTCTGCCTCTCCTTGTGATGCAAGATGTACAAGTAAGCCTAGACTGGAAAGCAGTGGGTGTTGTGATTTGATATGTCATATGAAATAACACTTGACAACAAAGTAACCTGAAGAAAGTCTTACTTTGCTTTAGGAAAGGGTTTGAAACTCTCCCCTGTACTTTTGTAGAGGCTCTCCAACCTCCAGTAAGCAGGAACAACCTTCCATCTCCACCAACTGAGCCAAGAAATCTCTCTGGGACAGGCCAGATGCATTTCCCTTGAGAACATATTAGGATGGAGCTCAAGTAAACAGAAAAGACTGAAATATTTCATGGCACAGGGTCCCTCCGGCTCTTAACTTCTGCTGTGTGTTAGCATTTGCAATTCTCTTTCACCACTGAAAGAGATTAATTTTGTCAGAGGTTTCCCTTGCAGGATGTCTCCCCATTCCTGTGTTCTGTGACTTTTCTTGCTTCCGCTTTAGAAATAGCTGCCTATCCCCAAGAAAAATTCCTACTGTTGGTGTCTAAACCTGTCAAAATCAAAGTGTCTGGGGGTGTGAGAGCTGGGAGGTGCTGTGTTCATCTCTCCAGGCACAGCCTGACTTTGTTGTTGTGTATTAAAAGCAGCAGCTGTTGTTGGAGGTGAGGGCTCTGGAACTGAAAAGCATAATGTCCTAATTACCTATGGCAGGGAAAACATCTGTGCGGGAAAGCTAATGAAATTAATTCCAGAGCTTAGCAACTGAATACATTAATTGACATTAATTAATGCTAAATTACAAAGCTCTGCCAATGGAATCACATAAAATGTCCATGAGAATCAAATGCCGAAACAAAATCCTTGAGTTCGTGTGAGCACAGCAAAACTTCCCTTAAGAAAAAAAAGAGGGATCCAGGCTCTGCGAGAAGCCTGTTTTCCTTCTTCCTGTCTCCCATGGCAGAGGGAGCTTTTCTTGGCGTGCAGACCTCGGGGTTTGGCTGTTTGGGAGATTAGCTTAAGCAATTTCAGTGCTCTGCCCTTTAGTAGTTATTCCTGGCATTTGGAATTGAAGCCATAGAGAACTGCACTGCAAAAGTTCACAGGAATTACCTTAGTAAATCTCCACCAGTGGTACAATCACTGCTGTGCAGCCCCCGCGATCACAGCAGCAACAGACATAGTCCCCATTCCTCCTCTAAAACAGGATCAAAAAATCTTCCGTCACTTCTAATGGATGTCAGCCTGGCCTGCTCTTTAGGATCTCTTGTGGAGGAGATTCCTTACCCGCCTTTGCTGGCTGCTCCCACCAGCTCCCGTCCTGTTCCCCCCCCTGCACCCTTGGGATGGGTCCCACGGCGCCGCAGTCTCCGCGGAGGGTGGTCCCAGCAGCCGGTGTGCCTCCGGAGGTACACCCGAACAACAGCCCTGGGGCAAAAAAAGGAGGAAACAAGGTGGAAAACAGAGTTCTGATCCTTTATAGCTCTAGGCTGGGTGATTCGATCCGAGGTGTGAAAGGCCACCCCGTTTCACGAAGAGCTCAGGGGGCGGTGGGGCCAGCCTTTTCCACTGCTGCTGCCTTCTTTGGGCTGGGGACCCTCAGGCACTTGTCAGGAACCTTCCCGAGGCAGAATGGGGGGGGATGAATGTGGGAGCAGGTTGGGGGGGGGTTGTCCTTCATGATCCAAGGGGTTGAATGAACAGGAGGAGCGGGAACTCTGCGTTGCAGGAGGAGAAAGGCACGGCCATGCTCATCTCAAGACTAGAGGAGGACACCGCGCCGCACGGTTGGGTGCTGTTGGGTGGTGGAAGGGGCCCCGCTGCCTCCCACCCTCCTGGGGACAGAGGGACAAAGGGCTGAAGAGCTCTGAAAGGGAACTTTCCCTGGGAGTTGCGTCGTTCCCTGCCCTCTCGTGGCTGATGTGGAAAAAATCCCGTCCCTCTGGATGGAAATGCATTTTCGATCATGCTATCTGGGCTGTTTTAATTAATATTTTGCAGGGGCCTGCGAAAGCATGAAATGTTATAAACTGCAGTGACTAATAACACTTAGCAATTTATATATTCCAAGAACTCTGCAAATGCTGGGGTAAAATCATCCCTCATCAGACTTTCCTGAAGGTTCGTTGCCCTGCGTGTCTGTTTCAAGCAGAAGTCAACAGCTCTTAGAAGCGAGGAAGTAAATGTCAAATCATAGATTTTAATTAAAACCGAGATTAAATATGAGATGGTAAAAATCCAGCCATTTCTGTTTCAGGGTAAAATGCTGCTTCTCTCATCAGAAGGTGGTAATTATACCAAACAAGGGGCTGTGCTTTTCCAACAAGGAAAAATATTAGAAGTAGTTCTAAAATTAAATGTCATGTAAGTGCTAATGCTAAAATGCCAAAATCCTCCTTCCTGTAAATCAGCTTCGTCATTAAACAAAGCGCAACTTCTTAATTGATCTGAAAGAGCCCAAATCGAATACTGGGAATCTGTAATCTAGAATAAATTATCACCGTGAGGAAAATCAAATTGTTTCTCTTCAGGTGATGGATTATGAGATGAGCACCCTGCACTGCCTCGGAACGGGGGATGAGGGTGGATGAGGTGGCTTTAGGGCTGCGTTCAGGACATTTACTTCGAAACAACGGATTGGAACTGCCAGGGCCTTCATTTTCAAGAGTGTGTGGAATGATTGCCCGGGTTTTTGGAGTGTATCTACCTACAGTGTCAACGGAGAAGCCGGTAAAACCCCTGAAGAGGAGGTGGGCGGAATGACTTCCCAAGCTGATCTGAACTACCCTGCGGAGTGTCAGTGCGGCAGGGAACGGAGCGGTGCCGTGGCACGGGTGCTCGGTGGTGACGCTGTGAGCAGACGTCCTCCGAAGGCGTCCTCGTGCCCGTGTATGCCTTATACCTCGGCCGTGTTCTAAACAAACTCAGCGTGTGACGGTGGGGAAGCTGTCGTGCTCTGCGGCAAATCCCACACCGCGGGGATGACGGGGAAACTGCAGCTCAGCACAGAGGGTACCTGTCCTGCAGCAGACACCAATCTTCAGGCCCATGGTTACTCCGGGAGTCCCAAGACTTAGGCTGTTTGTTTCCTCTGTAAAGGGTCCTTCACAGCTCGGTTGTTCCCTCACTCGGTTCCTTGCTTTAAGCGTAAGCCTGGGTAGCGTCCAAGTAAACGCAGCAGGGCAGGACACAGCGCTGGATAATAGACCCTTCTGTCAGACACGAGCCACGAGCATGACGTTATCATAGAATCACAGAATGGTTCGGGTTAGAAGGGACTTTAAAGATCATCTAGTTCTAACTCATCTGCCACGGGCAGGGACACCTCCCACTAGACCGGGGTGCTCAAATGCCACCTTCAGATGCTGCCTCTGGTCTCCTTCCAGCATGGAAGCACAAGAGCGGCATGGAGTAATCAGGTCGGCTATCCTGGGCTCCCTTTTGGTGTAACGGAGCGGTGTATAGCCCTGATGTAGGGTGGAATGAAAGAAATAATGGGAGGCCAAGGTGGGTGACAAAGGAAGGAACTTCAAGGAAGGAAGTAATCAAGGCTGGCTTTACGAGGGGTGTGAGGGAAGAAGCGTTGTGTTGCACTGAATGGATGGTGTTGCTTCGTGTTGCATGAGGCTGGGAAGGAAGCAGAAGTGCTGCCTCAGCAAGTAGGTTTGTGACCGTAGGAAGAATCTGTGCTCAGGATCTCAAGAGTCTTGGTTTTGTTCTTTGCCTTTCAGATGCCCAATACCTCACCTGCAAGATGCAGAACTGCAGCGAAGCCACTCGCAGCAAACCCTTTCCAGGCTATATTGACCATAACTCTCTGATCGTCCAGGATGATTATGTCTTTGTTCAGGTGCAGAACACCCTCTTCTCTTATTTATTCTATTGGTTTATATTATATTGTTCTATTATATGTTATTTTCTCTTCCATTCCTTTGCATGTCTGTTAGCTCCCAACTAATCAAACACTGGATCTCGTTAATAAAGGCACTGAGTGGATGGTAGCAGTTCATTACAATTCTAATAGTGCTCCTTTTACCTCCAGTGTCTTTTCACTGCAGGCTCATAGAGTTCCTGCCTGGAGCATCCACCATTTGTACTGGGGTGCCCTGTGCCACTCCCTGCAATCCCATCAGCTCTCTGGGGTCACTGCTCTAACCCCCCAGCCTGCAGTGGGGAGTCAGTCATCTGCTGGTGCAAGGGAGTAGGCCAAAGCTTTTTGGAGCATGATAAGGAAATAGGAAAGGAGGGAGGGAGTCGGGGGAAGAACCAAAGAAGGGGAGCAATCAGGCTTTATTGTTATGCCTCCGTTGGGATTATAGTGAAAAGGCTGAAGATGAGATGTACGCAGCCAAGGTGTGTTTCAGGTGAGGGCTGGTGAAAGATCTGAACTCCTGCGGGTTTCATTAGCCTGCTGCCGGTGTCCGTGTAATAACAGCTGAAGAGGACAAAAATAACAACAGAATTGTAGGGAACATGATGGTGGACTGGAAATCGTTAGGACTAAACTGGTCTTCCAGACAGTTTATGTTCTGCCATGCTTGGGGGTGGAGGAAAGAGAGAGAGAACTGATATTTTAAATTGGGTGAGTTGATTGCCAATTACCTTCAGTTAATGATCTCAGTCTTAAACACCAGTCTAAATCATCCACAAATAAATCTGGGACATACGTTCCAGAATAGCTTTTGTGCCTAGTGTGTCTGAAGCATAAATGAAAAGTTTATGTGGTAAGGAAACAGGGACACACATCACTGTTCAGCCATGCTCTCTTATCGCAGAATGACTGTGTGTTTGTGACTCGAGTGACACAGGAGCTGGGGAATTTCTCTTCATATGTGAATTGATAAATTACTTCATCACTAATGCCCCGGGTTTGCACTCCTCAGGACTGTTAGTTTTCTCTGTTCTGACCTGTTGTTATTACACTGTAGAGCAGCCAACCCCTTTGCCTCCTCGGAAGTCAATGCTGGGAAGATTCTCTGCCTTTCTGGACAGACCTTGCGTTTTGATGCTTTTTTCTTTTTGTCTACAAACTCTTGTATAGCGCTCCCAGTGCTGTCAAACTTTGGCTTTGTTCCACCCCCATGCTCGCTGCACGGTGTAAGGAGGAACACGTGAGGAGAGGCAGCCTTTCATGATGTTCCCTTTAGTGTCCAACGGGACTTTGCACAACTTTATATATTCATGTTTGTAATGCAGTTTGGGAAGGTATCATGTAATATTTGGAAAGCTCCTGTTTTAATCCTTAAACTTCTTAAGATTCTTAAACAGAAATAAATATAACAGGTCAAAGAAATAGTACTTACCAGTCATTAATAATTGACACTTACAGGTATGAAATAATAATATTGTAATCCCTGGAAACAACCTCTGCTGAATTTGAAGTAGTCAGTGAATTCACTGTTGTAGTTTAAAATGCGATTCTTCAAGTATGTATCTTCTGGATGTACCTGGCTGGCAAGAGGCAGCTAAATAACACGCCATGGCTGGTGCTGGACCCTGCCTTATCCCGGGCACTGATCTTCAGAGGATGAATAGCCCTGTAACAGACAGTGAAGGCTTGGAAGAATAGGGGAACACCCTGAGCACCCTCCACCAGCCTTCCCTACCTTCCTTGATCTCCATCTAGCTTTTCTGCAACTAAGGCATTTGGAATGAGAATTAGTAGGCTCAAAAGCACAAGGATAAGGGAATGCTGGGTTATTTCTCCTACTACGCTTTGGTGTTTTTTACGAACTCACACTCTCGTAAACAATGCTTCTGGCCTTCCTTCCTCTAACTTTTGACCAATTCCCTTAAAAAAAAATCTTGAAGACCCTTAGAATAAGAAATAGTTCTTATTTTACTTAATCTAGTATGAACCTAGCCTCTGTGTATCTTGCACTTTAAATTACTGCAGTGCATTTTAAAACACTTGCTACTAAAGAAAAGTCTTGATAAGCCCAGATATCAGGCAATTAAAGCGAAGTTCTGCATGGAGAATCCCTTGGAATATTTGTTCTTCAGTATCTTTCATCCAAGGATTTCCAAGTACACATTGATTATACTTCAGCTGCACTGGAAGCCAGATAACTCTGACGCCTTTTTTCTTTCTATTTTTTTCCCCCTTTAATAGGTGGTAGGAAATGAAACCTCACTTTGCTCTAACCCAGCATTTTCAAGGCCTCGCCATCAGTATTTAGGCATTTAAATAAATGGCCAGATTAACTGAAATAGCAAATCAGCTGAGCTTCTCTTGCCTTCAGGAGCTGCGAATGCTTACCTGATCTGGTAACAGATACATATGATGGCTTGTACGGAGCCACGCAGGAGCCAAAGCTGGAGGCACGATTAGAAACCAAGCGTCATGTCTGCCAATCTGCTGATCTAATAGCCTACATGGCAGCTCCGCAGATAGCAAAGAACAGACCGTTTTGTGGTAAGGCAGAGGAGCACTGTGCTATCAGCAGGTGACATAATGGCTCAAGTGAAGCCAGGACTTCACTTTCCCCAGATTTCCACCTGAAATTCTGGCCTTTGTCTCTCTTTGCAGAAAATGAGATTTCTCTTCCTTTCTTTTTCAGCCACCGTCAGCCAGATCAATGTTTATTCATCAATTATAATAGTGCTGTAGTTTTAAGCCATTGCCACTAACACTGTTTCTTTGATATCTTTTGCTTGATATTTTCCCTGATAATAATAAAAAAAATATTTTAAAAAAATGATAACTTTCCTGCTTCTCTCCTAGTTGACATCAGGAGGAAGACCCCATTATTACGTTTCTTACAGGAGGAATGCATTTGCACAGATGAAGCTGCCAAAGTACTCCTTGCCCAAGGTAGGCTGTTGCGGGAATGCCCATATGAACATACACATACTTAGATTGTACCGAAATTCTTGAATCCAACACAGGTAACTGCAAGATGACATGCAATGAGTGAAAACGCCGTTCTTCTTTAACAGAACATTTGCAAGCAAGAAAGGACTGAAAACAAAGTCAGCACTTTGGCTAGTCAAGGACATCCGCATGAAACGTAGAGATTACCACAGTTCATGTCAATTACCATTTCTTTCCAGTAGTAAATTAAGTTTTAGAGGGGACTCTCTTTTTTTTTTTTTTTCTTTTTTCTGTTTTTATGGTCTTAAAATTCCCTTCTCCTGTCCCTATCCTGTGCGGGTCGCTTTTTGTGCTTTGCCTCATTAGCAGATTTTAATGGGAAGAGAGCAAAGAGATGTCTTTCTGTGTCTGCTCCACATCTTCCCTAATTAAGAACAATGGTGAATCAGCATTGGAGCTTGAAAGACTATTTGTTGCCTCCTGGAGCTGAATTTTTTTTAAAAGGCCTATATAAAATGTTAGCTCCATTTTGAAGAAATCACCATTTTGCAGCTGGCCTCCTGACAGCTTCTTGACAAAGACAGAGGAATGTTTTTTTGAGGTCTTTTCATTGCTGATGTCTTAAATGAAATCTAAGATCAAAGGTAGGAAATAATTTTGTGATTTAGATGTGAGGTCTAACATCTGGAGAAAAATGCGTTCTGAGAAATTAAGCAAGGATTGGCAAAAGGGGGAAAAAAAAAGAAAGTGCAAGGTCAGCCGGTTCCTAGAAGTTGAAAGTGCCTCAGATTTTGTAGATGGAAATATAGATGGAAAGGGATAATTTGATTGACATCACAGCTGGCTCTCTTTGATTTCTCACCCCAGTTGACCAGTTTATAGGGGACTGACTGGATGACCTTCATCATATAACCAGAAGGCAGCTGAAACCCAGGCCCTCAGGGCCATTCCTCACCTACTCCGCCGCTGGGCCCTTGCTCCTGGGCACATCACCTGAAAACCCAGGCTCACGGGACACTGAGGACCCACCAGAAGCCATGACATCTTCCTGGCTCTCCCACAGGAGACCTGTGATCTGCACCAGAACCTTCAGTCACGTTTAAAGATAGTACTCTAAGGCACGGTTTGAAACTGCCTGTCGAAGCAGGAAGGAATCACTCTGACCATTCAGATCACATTTAACACAGGTGTTATTTGAAGTAGCCCTTAGCAGAGGAGTTGCATTTTTAGCGTGGTTATTGTAACACCCAAATCAGAATTGTCATTTGCAGCTGATTCAGAGCATCTGTAGAGAGACTGCTTGCGTTGAACTGGCTGTCTCCTTTACCCCGCAATTATTTTTCCAACTATTCTCAAAGAGGTCTCTGGAGAGCCAGGAAAAATGCACTACAATTAAATTGCAATGTGTTCTCCGAGAATAGGAATTGGAACAATACATTCATGTTACATGACCCAAAGAAAAAGGCAGATAGATATTTAAGGAGATGAGATGCTTTGTCACAATCTCAGAATATCTTCAAAGCCCGAAGAGCTACACTTGGCTTGGAAGGAGCTACAGTGGAGCTGTGGCTGTCTGGTGGCTGCTATCAAAGCAGGATGCTGCTTTTATTAAAAATGCACAAAGCGTTAGACTATTCGAGGAATTGAAACAAAGAGCTACTTTTATGCCCAAGTTCTCTTTTATCTCCTTCAGCTGAGAAAGAGGGGCCAAATGTGGTAAACAGAACCAAGCGACTTGTGGAATCGAAGACAGAAATATCAAGCTTTTTGTCTCTGCATGTCACCCTTCCTAAACTGAAGGGGTGTGACGGCAGGGGGGTTTGGCAAGTGCTACTGCTGCTCAGGCAGGAATGGCCTACAGCAAATCGAACCTAAAATATTCTTCTCGTTGGCATTGATAGCCAGTTTGATTAAAAGTGTAAATGAACTTGAAGCTCTCTCCCGTACCAGAAGATGCCTGCATAAGTGCATACAGGTTGTGTTAACCCTGTAAATGGTCTTTTTTGAGACCTGTTAATTTCTGCAGCGGTGTCGATGTGGGGGTTGGTACTGCCTTTCCTGTGCCACGGCACCACAAAGTGGGCTCTGTCACAGACTCTGTGATGTCACCCACAATAATCACCTTACCTGCGCACACAGGGTACATTCACTCCATTTTAGACCAATGGACTGGGCAGACACTTGTGAATATTGCAGCAAGCCAAGCAATTTCTCATTTAAAAAGACCTGTCCTTAACTGGTGCTGGGCTGAATACTGATAGGAAAGGTGCGTGTGGCACCTCTGTTTTAAATTCATCACCTTCTTTCAACCTCAGGATGCACGTTCTGATGGAAGAAGCAATAGCCGCAGAAAAATCCTTAAATACAGACCTTAAAAAGAGCTGACAGTCCCAGTAATTGACAGGATAAAACAGGCATTACGCATCCCTGCTGTTTAACTTGCCAGGAAGAAAAGTTCCCTGACCAAGTGGAAAAAGGGCAATGGAAGCATGTTTAGTAATTCAGAAAGCCGTGGCCTTTAGTCATTGGAGTAGACACCTGATCAAACCATCCCCAGCGTCCTGCTCTTACTTTTGTCCTTGGAAAGGCGAGAGGCGCTGATAGTAGCGCTGCGTATTGACGTACTTCCACGGTGCGCTGGAAGGGAGGGAGGAGAGCCCAGGCTCTCCCTCGGCAGATGCATAGGGAGCCCCTGCAGGCGACAGCGGCGCTTTGAGAAAGGCGCCTCCTTCACTTCCCTCTCCGCTTACCTTTCTCCAGAGAGGAGAAATTAATGTCTGTTGCAGTAGCGGAAGATGCAGTGAAGCTCTTGCTCTGTATCAAGATGAAGGTTGTCTTTTTGTATTATTCCTCCTCCAAAAAAAAGCAACCCCCACCCTGGAAAAAAAAATAAAAAAAGAATTAAGTATTATAATGATATGCTGATTAATTTTAATTATCCCAATGTGGAAACAAAAAAATTCCTGATGTTTGTCGAAGACCTGTTTGATGCCCATATACTGATCCCTTTTCTATCAAAGCTTTGCATTGTTAACTGCATCTATGGGACGAGGCCGTATCAAGAGGAAAAAGTAATTGATCCCCAAAGGCAAACAGTTGGAACACTATCTTTTTTGACTTTCTGCACCATGTATTTTAGGCCAATTCTGCCTCAGTCTCTGCTTCTCCAGGCTTAAATTCCTTCAGACTTACTGGTATCGTCTTTAGACTTACATCCTACAGCATGATCTGATCAAAACCTAGAAAGAATTTATTGAATAAATTAACTTATTTGCTTCTTAAGCATTCATGACATTGCCTTTAGTTTTCCCTGGTGTTGATCAAAATATCTTTTTACCTTTTTCCCCTAGTTATTGCAAAACTATTGATTAAAATGGTAAGTTAATGAAACTGTACATTACAGTCTCTTAAATAGAGAAGTCTGCCCATGTGTATATGCACATACGCAAAAGTTTAAACTTGAGGTGAGAGCTGTGCTAGCCACTGTTGGCTGAAGCACACTGGGAACACCGACTCGTGCAGATCTGCTGGCGGTGTGACTGGGGTGACAGTCTGAAATAAGGAGCCTCTGACAAACAGCTGCGCCAGTAGCTTCTACTAGCACATCTGGAGCTAAGAGAGGATATCAATTCACAACCACAATTAGTAGAAGGCAGTGGGACTTTATATTGCCTTTTCTGTTGCCTCAAGATTTAATTTAATCTCTTCCTCTACAAAACCAGCCCATCCTCTGGGATACATTTTCCTCCAGCACAAAGAAGCAAGTAAATCAAGTGAATATCCATCCACTCCATACTCCGATCTGGATCTGGATAAACAAACTCTTCTGAATGTTAACTTCATGGTGAATCGACTTTCAAATTTATTGATCGGATTTCTTTATTATATTATTTTTCATCTTTACATTACAAGGCTCCATCTGGAAGTATTAATTCCCCCTACAAAACCACGAGAAAGTGAATTGTCGAAGACTATTATTAACAGAAGGAAAGGAGTAGCATCAGCTTCCAAAGAGTATATTTTCTGATAAAGTTACCAGTTACCACTTGCATATAGAAAGCCGAGGCTGAGATTCATGGAAGCAGAATTAACTTTGGGATATCTGCCCGAAACGGGCTGAACAGCTGAATCTTCTGGGAATCACCTGGTGCTAAGAAATCTGCATTTCTTTTCCTACTTCCACAGATTTTTATGACACCAGAGAATTCAGGGTGCCTGTGCTGGGCAGATAGAGCCTGGGAATTTCTTTGTGACAGTCTCTCTCAGTGGCTTTTAACATAGGGTAGTAATTTCTCCAGGTATTGGAAGAGGGAATATTTTTTAATAGTTTCTGGGTTTTCTTTATGCAATCTTTTTATTGCTTCCTGCTTGCTGTAATGCACAGAACAAACGGAGTAAAACAAAACCTCACTCATAACACTAGTGATCTAACTACACTTCTGCTCTTTACACCTAGTGAGGATGAGGGTTGTCCTCCTGTTATATTTCCTGGGCGGGGGGATGTTTTGCCAGGGGTCCAGGGCCTTGGCTTCCACTCAGCACTGTCCTTAGCAATAGTAAGGAACAGCAGCCCTGGCTGCAGATGGTAACCCATTAGGTGCTCTTTGTATCCGTTCCCAAGCACACTTGGTTCCTGAAAGCCAGGCAAGAAGCAGGTGTCTCAGATGCTGCTTTTTTTTCTTCTTTTAAAAACATCCTCACATTTTTAATACCTGTGATTTTAGAACTACTCAGGTGGCAACACCTCACCCACCCCCCAACTCATTAAAATGAAAATGTTGGGGAGGGAGGGGGGGAGTGCTTCTGTGTAACACTGTCCTGACAATGTAAATGTTCAATTAACACCTCATCAGTTAATTGCTGCTTTGAAAATTGGCGAAAGTGAGCTGGTGTAAAATATTCCTGGATGGAATTATCTGCTTACAGGAGTGATGTCTACAGTTTCCAAATCAAACTCCAGCCAAAATATATCCCTTGCTCCTCCACTATTGCTGTGGTGCCCTTGGAAACGACGGAGCAGAGCTCCCTCTAGTAACCTTCCTTTCTTCTCCCTCCCCAGGACATGCATGTTATCAGCACAGATGAGAATCAGGTGTTTGCAGCTGTACAAGAGTGGAACCAGAACGACACGTACAACCTGTATATCTCCGACACCCGAGGGGTGTACTTCACCCTGGCCTTGGAAAACGTGAAAAGCAGTCGAGGACTGGAGGGGAATTTGATGATTGACCTCTATGAGGTATGTCATGACTCTAAACATCTCATTCTTATCTCAGCAGCTCACGCAGTGCGGTACTTTCCTTCTTGCACATCAGTCTCATAACATGCATGTAAACAGCACAACCAAAAAGTGACTAAACACATAGTTTTACCCTCCTTTTACTTAAGAGCCTCAGTGCAATCAGCTGGGTTTCAAGGTCAGGTTTTACGCGGGTGTTGAATTTAGGTCCACCCTAGTATTGTGAACAGATTCACTGCCATATTCTTCTGTAGGTCCTCAAGTGAGGAAGAGCTCTTGGTTCTTTCATGCACATGAAGATACGCGTTGGCAGATGTAGTGGAGTCGTTCATTCAGTCCCTAAGAGGAACTCTTTTAGTTTCTCTGCCAAAATTCTGCTGACCCACGTGGTCCAGCCTGTGGCTCTGAAAGCTCCCAGCACTCTGAATAACATCATTCTCCATTTTTTGTTGCATTTCTGACAGCCTAATATATATATTTTTTTTTTTTAGAAGTTAGTTTTGACAGCAGTTTTCAGCTGTCTTTGTCGCTTTCCTGAACTTGGACTGTTCTGGGAACTGAAGTGATTTTAGATACACCCTTTTGGGCTATCCCATGAGCATGGAAACTCTCCTACCAAATTTTGAAGTCCCTTTTACCCCTGAGCCTTTTTCTGGCAAGTACATTCTACCTAAGCTCACCTGAAAAAAGACCAGTTTACCTTGTCTTCTATGACAACTGATCCTAAGAATAAGACTTTTAATGTGCCCTTGTACCTCTCTTGCTCTGCTGCCTGTTTTACATCTGGAGAAAGCACTCAGCTAAGTAGAAATTCAGTCCTCAGCTGCTGTGTTGAGGGTCAGCTGCTCTTTTCAGGTCTCCTCCAGGTGACTTTCTGACTATGAACTAGATCTGAGCTCCTTTGAAAATGAAGATGCTTCCCGTATTCCCTCATCACCACCTGAATATTAGCTCTGCTATATAGTCTGCCTTCAGCTGCCCTTTACTGGGAAACCACCTTGAATTGTCCAGACAGCCCAAGTGTTGTACAGAAATGCAGATGAACTGTAGGAGGATGGGCACTGGCATTTCAGTCATTTGGACATTTTTACTATTAATCTCTCTGCAGCGCTGGCAGCCCATGAAAAAGCTGTTGCCTCTTATTACTGTCAGCTCAAGAAGCAGTTTCACTGCATTATGTAAAGGTGTCCTACATCCCGGGGGGAAAAAAAAGCCTTTGTTTTGTTTTATTAGGCTGACACCACACAGTAACCTGGATTGAAATTAATGGAATCAGACTTGTAGTGTCATATCTGCTGATTATCTAGATAGAAAGAACATCGGCTGACACTAAACCTGGCACAAACCTTCCTTTCAATTTGATGTTCTGTCGGGAAGGGAACAGAAAGCCATCCAGCATGATTATCCCAGTAGGGTTGTTGGAAATGGTGAATGCTCTAGGCGTAAATGGAGACGAAGATGAGAGAAGAAAAAACAAAAACAGCCATAGATAAATTATAAGGAAGTGGAGAGATTGCAAAATGAGTCCTTCTGTGGTGACAGTGTTATATTTAGAAATGCAAGGTTATTTGAGAAGGTGGCAGAGAAAAGCCTGTTTAAGGTGCATGTGTCTGTACGTATGCTTGTTAGGTGTCAGAAGTAAGTTCTTCTGGTTGCGTTGTAGTGGATGTCTTTGTGTGTGTAGATTCCTAAAGCGATTCTACATCAAGGATAAATGTGTTCAGTGCTGCTCAATGGGGAATTGCATTGGGCATGAAGAGAAAATAGAAGTTTGTTCATGGTGCCTCATCATGTTCTCCCTTCTCCTCTCTTGTAAGTCATCAGGAGCCTTTCTTTTGGAGGTTGTTATTTCAGTGTGTGGGCTGTTCTGCTGCTGGACCTTGTAGAGGACGAGGAGACCCCTCCTAGAGGGACACTATCCCCCTTCTGCATGTTGGAGAGGGCAGGGTATGAGAATAGCTCTTCCCTCCACCACTTTCCAGTGCCACTTCATCAGACGCACACCAGACTCCGCATTCAGTGGCTCTGCGGTCACGGAAAGGCTGTCCTAGAGACCATCTCCTAGAGCAAGGCAAGAGCGAGAACGACTGGCCGTTGGCTCTGAGTGGCCTTGCGAGTTCCTGCACCTCTCCAACGATGTGGTACGGCTCTGCTTGGTTCTGTAGCTGGACTTGGCTGCAGCAAGACAATGCTGCCTGTGGGGATGCATGCCTGACGTGGTAACAGGCTGCGAGGTGTGTCTACAGCTATGGTATATATACCTGTCACTCTGGGACTCTTTTTTTTTAGCAGTATGCATCTTGGTCGGGAAGTATGTGTTTGATGTATGAAGCTGGTGATGGGGAGTGAGGAATGTGTTTTGAGTTGTGTGTTCAAATGTCTTGTATGAATCTTTCTAAAGCTGTAGACTCCATTTGTGTCTGCACACAATGCGCGTGGGGCAGTGAGGGTTGTCCACAGTGCTTGTGTGGGAGCTGATGGAGGGCTTTTCGCTCTGACCACTGGTGGTCACACACACTTACTTGCATGAGTCTTTCTCTCTTATGATTGAACGAGCAGCAGGGGTGAACAGACCGTTGTGTGGTTGCAGTAGGTGTATCTCTTCCTGTCGAGAGCACACAAACATGTACAGTGTACACGGTCTTTTTTTAAGATAAAGCTGTCCAAGACTGACAGTATAACTTACACTTTGCTTTCTCGGAAAAGGATTCTGAGTCCCAGCCCATGACTAGAATCATAAAAAGAAAAAAATCACAGGATTTCAGAACACATTTATCACCTGATATATAAAATGCTCTTTAATCATTTATAGCCAGTGTTTCACAGGGGCTATATAATACAGCTATTTCAGGACAACAACAAAGAAAAGTACAAATGGAGCTATAGGCTCTGGCCTCTAGCAGTAAAGGCAGAACTGTGTTATGAAGGCAGAACTCTATTCGTGCGGTGTCACTGGGAGACAGGGTACCCTTGTCTTTCCAGGGTGGCTTTCTGCTACAACAAAGAAATCCTGAATACTTAGTTGGGTGAGACTAAACAATCCAGCCAAGAAATTGAAAATACTATCTTTTTATGCTTATATCAACAATAAATTAGCTAACTACTTAATTTAAAGATTATTGCCCATTATAGCAAGTAATTTCTAAGTCTTTACATAACTTCAAATGCAGTTCATTGCCATTGCTCAAGCAGGAGAGTGCCATTCAGAATGACCAAGTACACCAATGCTCCGTACACTGCCAGTCCCACAGCGTGTGACTAAAAGAGCAATAAGGTTCTGCTCACTGGGAGCTGCGGCATCCAAATCCAGCCACATAATTAAGCTGGTTGAGCTGGAACAAACTCTGAATCTGCTGTGTAATCATTTGCCACATGATGCCATTTAAGTAATAATCTTTATGATTAGATGAATCATTCTTTGTACTGGTTCTACATCATAAGAAAAGATGGGGTGGATGACTGAACAGACTTGCTGGAAACCAAAAAGTTTGTCACTTTCCCCCTCCTTCTCCCGATTCCACTTCCCTTTTTATGGCAGCACTCAGATTGCAGAATGACAGCCTAACAAATTCATTCGCAAGCTGCAGCAGCTATTGGGCTATTGATTTTCAGTGCGCTGAGAAGATGGGAACATTCTGCAGCGTGAGTTGTGGTTTGAGGTTGGCTTTTTTTCTCCCAAGTAAGACGCTTTTGGGCCTGGTTCCAATGTGAGTCTGTTAGCATCACATCTTTAGAAAATCCTGCTGCAGGTCTATGGAGTAAAGCTCTTGGATAAAACACCAGGAAAAGTAAAAGTATCAGAATCTCATTTCTAGGTCTGTAACTAGCATTCTGGGTGGCCTTTCTTGAGCCACCAGTGTTTTGGTTTCCTCAATATATGAAACGGTAATAAAAATACCTCTGTGCCCCAAGTTGTCCTGTTGAAAAACTGGTAATTATGAAATGCATGGGAATCCTTAGATGAAATGCCTTAAGCAGGCTGTGTGAGAATAGAAGCGCTGGACTGCAAGTTTATGTGTGTTGACATTTTCTTTGCAAGGACAAAATTGCTGCTGTTTCCCGCTATTGCAGTGTAAGAGACAAATAATTGCCCTATACATATTTCACCTTTCAGGGGGAAGGATGCCTACAGAGCTGAGAGATTGTCACTTTGCAGATAATGCTATTGACACCTTACCCTGTTCCCATGCTGATGCTGAAATACAGGCTTTCTTTTCCATTCGTTACCTTTCCGCCTCTGATGGTCCTATCTTGCCCGCAGCGTCTCCTCTGACGGTCCGTGGCAGTTCTTGCCCTGACATCTACCAGGGTGAGAGAGCCACCAGATCCCTGTCGGGTTTGGCAGGGCAGGAGAGGCACGTGCGCAGAACCTGCATCGGCTTGGTCTATTTTTCAGCCATGTCAATTTTTCCTAGGTAGCAGGGATAAAGGGAATGTTCTTGGCTAACAAGAAGATTGACAACCAAGTGAAAACTTTCATCACCTACAATAAAGGGAGAGACTGGAGTTTGTTGCAGGCTCCGGACACTGATCTGAGAGGAAACCCTATTCGTTGTCTCCTAGTAAGTACCTGGGGGGAAACCTGGGGGGGGGGGCGATAACATCCCAGAACAATTTTTCTACCGCAAAAGGGGAGGGCAGCCCCTCTCTCCCTGGGGTACAACTCCGGGAGGGAATGCTGCAGCATCAAAGTGCAGTACGTAAGCCCTGGGCTGCCAGATGGTGTTGCAAGTGCTGGCATTGCAATTCAGCTTAATTTAATTTAATTTCTGGAACAAAAGGAAGCATCGTTGATCAACTTCCCTCTGGAGAGCCGGTGGTGTCCCCGGCAGGAGCAGGCAAACGGCGGGAGGGCGAGGTTTGTGCCGGTGGGTCCTGCGGACACTAGATGGGAGGAGTGAGCTGCGGGAGCTCGGGAGCTTCCCGGCAGCCCGGGCTCGGGCAGGCTTGGAGAGGGGAGCTCTGATTCCTGGGAGGGCGCTCTGCTGGCAGCGTTAATGTTTATCGTTTGCTCTTTGAGCCCAGAAGAGAGAATCGACGCGTTCATCCACATACGCGCATAGCTATGTGTTGGGTGCGCGCTGTACCTGTCTCTGTACCAACAGATCAACATATAGATAGGTCTTTAATCGTTATTATATGCAAACACTTTCCAAGAGTGAAAGTGAAACGTAAGCAGTGTGAATAGAATTGGAGATCTTTGTCAAATTACAAAACTTAGTCTGATCTTAACGTGTTTTTCAGACTATATAATCCATACGCAGCAGTGGAATAATACTTAGAAACCCAGACTTTGACATTCTCAGTAGCTTCCATATGACGCGAATTCTAACATGGTTCCAAGCACTATTCAGACTGCTCTTCCTCCTGCTGTCCTACGCATGTTATTTTCCATCAGAAAAAAAAAAAAAAAGTTTCTCATTTTGAGGCTGTAAGTTTGTTAAAATCTGAATCACTGTTATATTTTGAGTGTTGTGGTACGTAGCTGAATGCTACTAACCTCTTTAACTGAACCCCATGCATTATTGCAAGAGCAAAGAATAAATAACTTGATATTTGAAGCTGTTCAAATAATTGATTTTTTGACTGAGCCAAAACGCAAGCCTTTCGTTTTCTCTCCAGTTTGGAAAAAATAAATAGGGGGGACTGAGGCTCAAACTGAAGAGTTATTTCAGAGCATGACTCAATTTGTTTGTGTTTGTTTTCTTCTGCCAAGTTTTCAAAAATTAGAACTAAGGGCATTTTTGAAATAAAACTTTCCAAAAGGTGAAACTCAAAAAGATGACATTCAGAAAATTTTGCAGATATAAAACAGTTTAATTTTTGGAAGGGCCTATGTGGAGAAGCTTTTGTGTTTCAAATATATTGTAAACTAGTTTTAACTAAAGTGAACAAAGTTGGTAAAAAGTCCCACACCTTGACTTTTTCAAATTATGACCAATCTTGTCAGAAAACAAATAGGTTTTTTGTATGTTATGATAGTGTAATATTTTCAAGGGGCTGGTAAGGCAGAAGAAATAAAAACTATGTGGAGAGGTAAAAGAATCAAAGTAAACTCTTCTTTTTTCCATAAATTTGAGTTCTGAGAAAAGATCTTTTTGGTGTATTTGTGCACCGATCAGGAGAGATCTGACGTGCCATTGGGGTTATAAATGAGCCGGAGGGAATGCTCGTTTGCGGGAACTATGGATTTTCTAGACGAGGAGGTGCTGCTGCTGCAGTCGTCCCCTGTGGAGCGGCAGCGGTCGCATGGCTGCCTGCAAACCAGGACTGGCTGGTCCTCACGGAGAGAAGGGATTATGGCCCCCCGCAGCCTTCCCGCTCATGCTGTATCTGCTACTATACTCACGGGCACCCAAACACAATTAAATACGTTTAGAATTAGACAGATATGCCTGGAAAATCTGGAATTCCCTTGAGGGTGGTAAAGTTGACCAAGGCAGGCAGGGGTCACGAGCAGGGGCAGGAGCGGGGGCGCTTGTGGGGACACAGCGAGAAATGACCTAGAGAAGCTCTTGCTTCTCTGTGGATTGTGTTTACATCCTTATAGCTCCGCTGTGCACAAGCAACTGCTTAAACACGGGTTCGTTTTTATTTGTTTTTCTGTGCAACAAGGTAGTGTCCCGAAGGATTGCTTCGGTTCAGTGTAGGCTTAGCACTCTGTTTGCCCTGGAAAGCAACCATTTCTTAAATGCTCCGTGACTTGAGCTGGGATAGGCACCTCGGGTCCCTGGGCGACTGCTGGAATCTGTCCATGGTTTCCAGGTAGTAAGGGACAAATCCTCAATGGACTTAAACCGTGTAGCTCAGTCTTTGCTCCTTCCAGAAGGAGAATGGGAAGGAACTTAGTCCTCAGCCCTTCCCCACGATAAAACCAGGGGAATGCTTAGCCATATTTATTTTTCCTCTTCCCTTAACATGAGGTAAAACAGGCAAGAGGCTTTTCTCATTGTCTGAGCATTCCTTCATGCCAGCGGAATGGCAGTAGAGCAGGGATCGTCAGATGAGCATGCGGGGTCTCAGGTGGTCGACTTGCAAATTTGCGGGAAAGCAAATAGATGAAATCTGAACTAAACGGACTCTTTAGGTCTTTCACAGGAACATGCCGTCTGCCTGCAAGAGAGGGGGGGATAGTGGTACAGAAAATGCACCAAAAGCACAAATTAAAATAGCTATCCTGCAAGAGAGAGCCAAGCTATTTAAACATTTGATTTGAGCTTCACACTAAAGGTGGGGGAAGATGAAGGCAGAATATGGAATATAAGAATTGAAGAAATCATAGAGAAAAGACCACAGAAGTTGGAAATGGTAGGGAAATTTTAGAAGTGAAAGCACTGGAAATGTACATGCCTGGAAGTAAGTCAGGGATCCATAAGGGCATTCTGCTGAGGGATAAACTGGAGAAAATTGCTCTGAGGCAATGCTGTTCCTTGTCAATGTGACAGAGCTGGAATATTTAAACAGTTCACAAGCCCCACGTACCTCTTTGGCCACACTCTGTTTACCCCTGCATCACCAGGAGTTTTACCTCCTTACGTCAGTCGCTCCTTTTCCTTATACACATGACTATTCCTGGCATGATCCTGCTTCTCCTTATGGCATGCTAAGTGAATTTTTAACAGTCCATTGTACATCTAGCTTCGCTCCCATCCTTGCTCCGCAGCAGATGCGAATGCTTTCATGCTGAGGGTTTTCAGCATAATTGTCTCTAGCAATAGCTCGGGACACAGCAATGACGTATGTTCCAGCCCGTTGGCAGAATGGGATTTGCCCTTTCCCAGAGTGACAGGACTGTCCCCAGCC
This sequence comes from Rhinoptilus africanus, assembly GCA_013400135.1. NCBI lineage: Eukaryota > Metazoa > Chordata > Aves > Charadriiformes > Glareolidae > Rhinoptilus > Rhinoptilus africanus. Next base: position 1,061,368 of record VXBO01014855.1, read on the forward strand.
TGTGAGTGCAATGCCGTGTCCTCTGCGCATCTGGTCTTTACAACTAAGCTGAGGCAGAGCTGATGCAGGAATACGTACGTGGCAGCTAATTTGGCAGCTCAGGGGGTTAAGAAGGAATCTGGTTGAAACACAAGGCAAGCCAGACGGAACCATCCCTTTGCTGACAGTACGCTCGAGGTGGTTTTTCCAAAGCTACTCAAAGAAATTCTTTGCATTTTTTGTGCGGTGGCTGTGGATAATGAGGATGGAGGAAAGCAATGAAATTCCCTCTAATCCCAAGATTTTATTTTTCTTGTTTATCCCACTTGTTTTCTACACTGAATGCTCGTAATCTTCATAAAATAGCTGCCAAGGTATTATATCCCAAAGATGCTGGTTTTGTTTGATTCTTATCTTGTGCTCTGAAGTGCTTAACCGAGGAGTAATTCTGTCTTCAAGTTATGGGCACCTGCCTAAGGTAGTTAATCAGTTCGCTTTCAAGGATGGTGGTGTGGTTAAAACACTGGGCTGATTCTCTGGAGAATCTTGATTCAATTTTTAGGCCCGTCTCCAATTCCCTGTGTGACCTTGGGCAAGTCATTTATTTTCTCCGTGCATCTCTTCCCCAGACATCTGTTTATTCCCTCCCACATTTTGTTTGTCTTGTCTATATGGATTATAAGGATTTCAGGACAAAGACCCATTTCTCGTAAGGGAGGGCATTCACGCCATCTGCTGCAGAGTAATTTAAGGATCTAAGTGAGATGTTTTGAATATCTCTCCTGGAAGTGGTTATCTCTCCTCATTGCTCCTTGCTATTGCAGGTGAGCAAACACTGTGACCACCCCGAGGTTTGCGAATGGTGCCTACCATCTTCCTTGTGTCGTGATACTTTGCCCCACTGTCCCGATCCGGGACAGTCACCAGTAGCTGGTTTGTCTGTGTCGTGCCATCGCAGGCTTTGCAGAAGAGCCAAGAAGTGGGCTCTGTGAGAAATTTTGCTGAGGTCTGGTGAGCCTCCTGAGAGGGGTGCATGAAAGTGCTGGCTTGAAAACATTAGGAAGCACATAATGAACCCCAGCATGGTTGGAAGAATGATCTCAGTGAGCGGAGCAATGGGCTATGTCTCATGCTTTATCTTCTACCTAGGTTGTAAATGCTCTGTGGCGGTGGTTGTCTGGCCCTTGGTGTCTGCCTAGCATATCTGGGTACCAGGTAATGACAGGGAAACCCAAAATTTGCGATTCTGACTGTAATAATGATTTCAGTAGCCTGTTGGTAACGAGAAGAAGGATAAAGACAATTGTTGGAAATTCTGAAAAACAAAGCTGAGATGTCTGTCTATGAGTTAAGCTGTGGGAGCTAGAGGAGGAACACAAAGGGACCAACGGTATGATGGAAGACAAACCGGTCTGGAAAAGTATCTGTCAAGGAGCTATAGAAGGATACAGGTGGAGTAGGTGTACATCAGGGATGGAGAAGAGAATGCTGCCACAGTAAGGACATGAGATGGCTATGGGCAATCAATTTAGGTGTTTGGTTGAAGTGTAGAGGTTGGGGTTTGCACCGTACACAAATGTCGCTAGGGATCGTAAGCATTACTGCACTCCAACTCGTAAGAAGTCATGCCACTAAAAATACCATCTCTCTGCTTAGACAGGTGACCTGGCTTTTAATGTTTGAGATATATATTCCATTTCTGTGTACTGTATCTGTGAAATGAGACAAATTTGAAAGAAAACCTCTGGTAGCACAAAGATTTGAATCTAACGAGGTCTAATCTCTGTCAGAGTGAGGAATTGGCTGAGTTGCTGCCATTAGCTACTGTCTTCAAAATGCTGAAGTGGGCTTGGAGTATGGTAGCTTGAAAAATATGTTCTGTATTTAGTCTTTTCACAACGTATAAAAACGTAGAAGGAAAGAATTCATGCTCTTGCAGTGCTTTTCCACCTCCTGCATGCACGTCAGCTCGATTTGGCTTCCACTCCCTCCCTGCGCCCCTGGGCTGCTCCGGCGGCTGCCCTTGCGAGGCTGTCAGCTAGCGTTAGGCTGCCCAGTACATGCCACTTGGCAGGCTGTGCTCCCTTCTGCACCACCCCCTGTCCCCTTTTCTCGCGTAAGTGGGAGCTCCCATCCCTCCTCACCACCCTCACTCACCGTTGCCAAAACCCCCTGCCATTTTCCACAGGGAGATTTCCACTTCAGAGTCATAGACGACTGCTTTGAGATGGGATGGACCATGGTCTCTCTCTGGTGACCTATGGGGCTGGGTTTACTGCAGAGGAAACCTGCAGCCTACGAAGCTTTAGAGGCTTATCCTTTAGGCAGCTGATATTAGGCGGAAAGACCTGCCTCCTCAGAGCCTGAAGGTCCCTCTGCAGAGCCTCTTCTGCTCACCTTACAGCCATGCACGCTGAAGCACGGGCTTTGCTGTATTTGTATTCCTGGGTGATGTCCCCCTCAATTGGGTCAGTTTGCTTCAGGTTTTCTTGCTAGTATTTTTCCACCTCCCTTCACATAGTGTGTTTCACGAAGGGCTCTTCAGAAGGTTTGGAAGAAAAACATACTGGAAATCCAAGAGAAGGCAAAAATTATCAGAAATTGGCAGAAATTATCAGGCTACAGGTTTGGGGAACTGTAATGGCTACTTTGGAAATCTGTCTGTCTGTCTTACCTTCTTGCTCAACTGATTTATTCTGTACCGTTCCTGTCTTACCTCAGTAGCCGAGATACAAAGTCAATAACAAATAGGTGAGGTTTCCATGGATGCGTTTGTATTGAAATCTCAAAGGTCACATCCGGATGGGGCGATGAAGCATTGTTTTAAGCAACTTTTAAACTCACATTTTCCAGTCCTGGTGTTTTCTCTTAGAGCAGTGCAGAACAGAGTCGTGTGTCAAAAATACTCAGAATCAAGAAATGGTACCACACTGTCTGAATTGAGTTGTTTCCCTGGGCTAATTAGAGGTGACTCAGCACCACACTAATAAGGCTACATTGCTTCTTATTGTAGAGACAGCTTGGGCACTACTGCTCTGAGAGTCACTTCTCCATATCTGCCGCCTTGCTTGCTCCTCAAGAGAGCTAGGAGCCAGGGGAGCTGGGTCGTCCTTACCACTAACCTGCCCTTGCAAGCCTGGTTGCCTCCTTTGTGGGTACGGCCTCAAAGATCCTCTCCTTGTGAGATGGTTTCAGCCTGGAGAATGAGTTTCCCAGTGGGAAGGGGTTGCATTCAGAAATGATAGCAAAGCACTTGCAAGAGCAGCGGGGCAGTGGCTGTGTCTTTCTACGGGTGGCTGAATGCAGTGATTAGGAAGTAATACAGAAAGACGCTATATATTTCTAAGCCTGCAGAAATAGGAACGTGCATTTGATGTTGTGTCCGCTTCTTACTTTTATTTCCCCTTTCTCCATAGCCCTATTGCTCCCTTCATCTTCACCTGAAGGTCTCAGACAATCCCTATACCTCAGGAAACATCGCCAGCCGAGACACTGCCCCCGGTATTATTGTAGCTTCAGGTATGAAACAAATTAAGTTTCCCTCTGTCTGATGTGCAAACACTGACAAAATCCTGAATTTGTGGTGGGTGTGGAGGATGTTGAGTGGCTTGTGGGGTGTCACACCACCAGCACTGGGAAGGAAGGCAGGCTAGCAAATGGAAGTCCTTATGGACCCTCAACTTGTCATATGTTTTTATGGAAAGTGGCCCTCAAGAACAAGGAAATCACCCCTAGTCCTGTACTCCATGAACATAAGATTCAAATTAGGGCATTTCCCTTACATATGGAGGTTTGTAGAGCTGTATGGATTGGATCTTTTATATATATTTTCATCAAAGTGAAAGTTTTTCCCTTCCCTTCTTCACCCTCTTTCTTTTCCAAAAACTAAAAGTTCTGTAATTGCAAAAGGTAAATAAATACATTTAGTCCCCTGATTTGCTAACTCCACTCTTTCTTAGAGTGTTACATCACTAATCAATGCTCATCTTACAGGTAATATAGGCACTGAACTATCAGACAATGACATCAGCATGTTTGTTTCTTCTGATGCTGGGAACACTTGGAGACAGGTAAGTGACACAGAATCACAGGTTTAAGTAGCAATCATAGGAAATTGTCATAAAAGTAGATTCAACCCAGTACTTAATTTTTGTTTCTTTTAGTTCAGAGTAGCTTTTGGCCAAACTTTACAGGAGGGTAAACTTCCCTTCTGAGAGGTAGAAAGATGCTCAAATAAAAAGACTGAATATGTTGTTAGATTTCATATAACAGAAAATTATTTTTATAATTCTACACGCATTTTGACTTCAGTTTAACTCTGTAGCAAAGAGAACCGATTAAAATACGAACACTAGGGGGAGAGAACGTGTTTCCTTTTACTGTTGTACATCCCTTGTACTGATCAAACCATTTTTCTCTGTCCATGATTATACTTTCCTGAGATTCCCTCACTCTATGTGGGATTCATTTCTCCTGAATTGTCCAAAGTTCAGTGTCCATATAAGCAGATTATTTTGCCTTGCTCTTAAATTAATGGAGAAAAAGACAGAATTTAGTTTGTCCTGTTCCGAAGCTACCTCTTAATTCATTGTGGAAAGAAACCAGATGATTAAGTTAAATCAAATTCATAATATTTAGTGGAATCCCACCTGTTAACAAAGCATCGCTACCTTTTAATATGTTTACCCTCAGAACAGGAAGTTCTAGTATTCCTGTTTTCTGGATGGGATATCAGGTGCTGGAGAGAGCGAGTGACTTGCCCAGACTAACAAATGCTGCTAAATAAACTGGAGAGCAGATGTTTGCAGAAAGCCAGCACAAAAAAGGCATGGGAAAAGAAAATATTTTTAAATATTTGTTATTCCAAGAATCTAATTATTTTACAATATTTGACCAGCCCTCGTTTTTCTGTCTACATGACTTACGTGAGGTAGGGCCAAATACATGCAAACACAAGTTCTTCTTTAAACAAAAATCTGTCATCGAAACAAGGGAAGTTGTTGATCCTTGCAAAAGTTCATGTTTCTAACTTTCAGTCAAGCAGAAACAGAATGCATTTTCCAAAGACCTGGAAAAACAGGGAAAAATAAACAAAACCTAAGCAATAAAAAACAAAACTCAGGAACTGTCTCTACACAGGCTGTCTTCCTCTACTCCATAACTTCCTTAGCACATACCTCTGTCATGACTGTACTTAAAGAACTATGATGTTTTCTTCATACTAAGGAAACTAGATTTAAATATATGCTGCTTTCCCCTCCCACCCCAGATCTTTGAGGAAGAGCACAGTGTTCTGTACCTGGATCAAGGTGGAGTACTGGTCGCCATGAAACACACATCTCTGCCTATCAGGCATCTCTGGTAATGACTCTGTTTGTGCTAAATGTCTGCTGTCCCTCTTTTCGGATGCCAGGAAGTGGGCAATTAGGCTGCCTAAATGTAATTCCACAGCTTTCCTGGTTTACCACAACTTTGGTTCTTGAGTTTGGTTATTTATGGTATATGTATCTGAATTGCAGCTTTGTCTCTTATTAAGTTACCAAAGTACTCTTTATTTTCAAAATTATTAATTAAATTGTCTTCTATGTGACAGGCAGCACTTATGAACTAGAACTTTGTTGAACAGATTCAGGGTTATATAGCCAATTAGGCTAAAGTGTCCCCGCTAGTTAGCACTCTTGGGTTTGTGTGGAAGCTAGAATATAGTTTTATGCTGTTTTGCATAATTTACTTCCATGTCCTTGCATGATGTACTTCCCCAGACATTGATATGACAGTCAGTGTCATACCAGTGTCTGAAACACACGGACCCAAGTCTTAAAAAGTGAGGAGTGAGTGGTCCCAAGCTTTCGCTAAGACCCACCACGGGGAAGACTCCTGGTCAGAAGAGGCAAAGCTCTTGGTGCTCTAGAGATCTAACCTCCTTAAAATGTCTTATGTTGAGGACCCAAAAATAAGATGCTTAAAATACGTTGTTTATTTTTAAAAAATCCTAGGCTATATTTTGCCTTTAAAGCATCAATCACTAACATAACTGTATTAGTTTGTACCACTTAAGTATTGACCATGGGTTAGTGGTATGATGCCAAACAAGCTTGATCAATGTTCTGATTTATGATGCTTCCCCTCCAAAAAATTAGTTATTTAAAGGACTAAAAATGCAGTATCCAAGAACAGAAGCTGCTTCCCATTTCTCCATAGCAGCTGTAATAGACTAGAGAGTCTCCTCAAGTAAAGTAAGAGAAGAGTTAGGATAGAAGACACTAATTCTACTTTCTCCACTAGGTTAAGTTTTGATGAAGGGAGATCTTGGAGCAAGTACAGTTTCACATCCCTCCCACTGTTTGTAGATGGAGTTTTAGGGGAACCTGGAGAGGAAACTCTCATCATGACGTAAGTGGGCATGCCATCATGCTACTGTTGATGTGAACTGCACCATAAATATCTTACAGGGGTTGTTTGTAGCATAATAACATTTCTGGTTGGGGACCAAACCAGCTACTATCCGAAGCCAGGAGTATGGAGTTTTCTGTTGCTAAATCATCAGTGTTTATTTGTGATGTGATGTTATTGGGGGAATGACAACATGGGTCTTTGCAAGTTGCAAAAATGTTATCACTTGGCTTAGCAGCATGAAACCTGACTCCTCAAATTGAATATTATTTAAAGCAGAGTTACCCTTGACACATGAATATTTGAAAGAAAAATAGTGGGGTATTTTTATAACAGTGGTTTTCGCTGCTACTTTCTTTTTTTCTTAACTGAGACACAGAAAAATGAAGACGTTCTTTTATAAAAATGAATGACAAAATGTTGCCTGGAGGCTGACTCATGAAAAATTATGATTAGTTTTGGTGCGGTATGCTGAGTTCTGCACGGTGCATAAATCTGGATTCATCCTGCCAGAAACTGTGACATTTTACCTGAGATCAGATTTGCAAAAATGGGAGAAAACTCATTTTCTGTCTGTAAAAAATGGGCTGACCTGTAATAAACAGAATATGTGGCTTGGAAAGTAACATGAGTTAACAGAGATGTATGAAGGATGTTCCTCTCTGTTTCTGGTATTGTGTGGAAGGGACTCCCAAAGCTTATAATTGAGATATCAGACTCCTATAGGTATAACTGTTTCCAGCTCTATGTCAAAAGTCTTCTCTGTATAGTCATTTGGGGGATCAATGTCAGTGGAAGGATCCTGATCCACAGAATAAAAGTTACATGCAATTTTTAAGAGGGTCGTAGATATTTAGCAACCTAAGTTTCACGTTCACTATGTCAGTCAAGTGAAAATCAGTAGGACTGGCATTCCTGAAGTAATTAATCTCTGTTGGAAATTCATCAGTGACTGTACCTCTAACTACTAGACTCCGTCTGGTGCTAACTCTTACTGTATGCTCTTTCTGCTATATTCTGTAGAGTGTTCGGACATTTCAGCCACCGCTCAGAGTGGCAGCTGGTGAAAGTAGACTACAAGTCCATTTTTGATCGGAGGTGCGCAGAAGAGGACTACAGGCCTTGGCAACTCCATAGCCAGGTGAGAAGCAAGGAGGCTGCTATGTGACCTTAAGTAGCTAATGATCCTACAGGTAAAGCTCAGCATCATCCAATGTCTTTTCCTGTTAATCTGGTGTACCACATTCTCCCGTACGGGGTGGGTCTATTTTGGCTCACTCTGTGAACCCCGAAGGATGAACAGTTGCCTTTTGGGTTTCATTCTCCACGCAGGCAATCAGCTCAGACCTATCCAGCGTTGAAGAATGCAACAGCGGCAGAAGCACTGCCACTGAAAGAGGCCTAAACTCTTCTACTCCGATCTCTCCCACCCAATTTCCCCATCCTTACCTCCTTTCTCTTCCTCCATCCTTCTATGTCCTCAGAGCCAGTGTCGTAAGATCCTTCTAGTTGCTTTCACACTTGCTTCTCCAAATTCCTGCCCTCAGCCTCATTTCTTACTCAGTTGGTTCATCCTTGTTCTGTCTCTCTCAGCAGTGGTCCCTCCGCCAAGTTTGACACAACAGCCTGCGTTATATCAGGTTAGAATAAGATATGGCCCAAATTCTGTGGTTATATAAACACCACAGGGCCCACTGAAGTCTAAAGCGAAACACCCATTTATATCATCAAAGGTTGTCTTTCTGTATGTATCTTGCTGGGGAAGAATTTAATAATGAATGTGAAATGAAAGTAGCTTGACTCAGGCTAGCTGCTCACACAAGGCACAACTCCACACTAAAAATACCGGTTATGAATTAGAGCTTTAGATGTTGAAAATCAGTACAGCTTCCTTGAAATTCAAGGAGGCACAGCATTTTACACCAGTTGCCATTAGGGCCCTTCTGTTTCGTGGGCAAATCAAAGCCGTGAAAAGTTTCTCTTTCCTCCAGCGATTTTAACAGCATAAAAGGTAACAAGTGAGACCCCACTGTATTTCGTTCTTTACTTTCTTGTGCTTGCATAAGCAAAAATGCCAAGGATTTTGCAGTATATCTTTGAGGATGTTGGCTTTGGAGCTCACAGAACTATTTTCAGGAAGGCTGATATGGACTCTTGCCTTTTGATTTGCTTTCCATTGAGATTACAAGGCTGAGCCTTGTTCCCTAGATAGAAATATTTTGCAGGGTGCTGAAGATAGGATTGAAAAGACAAGGAAGTTTTAGCATCCACATAACAAGTGAAACTCTGTAAAACCTGAACTTATAGTCCATGGAAAGTACTTACATATACATATATTACCAGTTTCTACTGAACAAAATTATTGCCAAAAAGCTCAGTCCAAAGAACAGACTTCTCTGTGTCTCAGATTGCAGAGGGATCAGACTGTGTTTTCAGTTGCTGTGAAACCTAATCTATAAACGAGAAATGGGCCTGGATCAATTGCTCATTGGCTTTGTAACGAATTCAGAACTGAATCAGATACATAAGTGACCTCCAATCATTTCTTAGCGTGTATTGGAAAAGCTGTTTTAGTCTCAGTTAAAGCTTCAATAGCTTTAATTAGCTGCAGTGTACTGACACGGCATTTGACTTCCCATCCTCTTCCCTTGAGTCACAGCTCCCATGGCACAGGCTTGGAAAAACTGGGTGATACAAATAAGCCTGGTGGGTGTCGGAGAAAGATATTTTCGGTTTTGTTTCCAGGGAGAAGCTTGCATCATGGGAGCGAAAAGAATCTACAGGAAGCGCAAGTCAGAGAAGAAATGCCTGCAAGGAAAATACGCTGGGGCTATGACCTCGGAGCCATGCGTGTGCACAGAGGCAGACTTTGACTGGTGAGCAATGGGCACAGCAACTGTGTGCTCTCTACCACACCCGTGCAGAGCTCACTAGAGAGGCTGTGGGCTTGCAGAGAGTAGAAATTAAAAATGTGTAAGGCGCCAAATAGATTGCTCCCTGGTAATTCAGGCACATCCAAAAAAAGGAAAGGTGGAATATCTGTAATTTGCAAAGACTCCCGCATAATTGATGCTGAACAGACCAGTTTCCAGCTCGCAACTGAGCTCTGTGCAACATTAAGATAAAAGGTCCGTTTAGCACATCTAACCTCAGCAATGACCAGGCATGGCTGGGAAAGTAGTATATAAGACATATAGTGTGTGTAAAAAATAAAATAAATTCTTCATACATACACACACACATGTATATGTATATATGTGCAAAGGTAAATATATGCATATGTAAAGTAGGCCATCAGTTTCTGGAAATCAAGTATCTAGGGAATTCCCGGGTTGTTTGTTATATCGGGACCATCATTTTTATTGTATCCAGCAGACATTGCCTTTTATGATTTGGGTTAATCTTCTGAAGCCTTTTCTCTTCTGCTTTATGCTACGGGACTAGAGTCCACTGGGGAGTTATGAATGGCGTGATAAAATGTTCAGCTTCTAGTTTCATTTCAAGATTCCTGCTGACTCACGGCAATTTGCACAAAAAAGGCAGGGAACTGCATTATTGAAATCTCTCTGTCACCTGTTTTCTCCAAGTCCGAGACAGTCCTGAGCATCTCAGAAGAGAGAAATAGTGGCTCTTTGTCAGTGCTGATAAACCCCCTTTGTGCCTCACCCAGCTAGATCTATGCCATGTTATTAATTAAACCCAGAATCAGTAATATGCAACCTGAAGATGTTCGTCTCATGAATATTTTGTTTCTTGCTATATGAGTTCACTCCAGGACCATGGAAATTTACAGTGTTTCCCTTCTCACCCTCCCATAACTGTAGTTATGTCGATTTTTCTATATAAAACCACAGAATTGCAGGAGGCTTTTCCATGTGTCAAAAAAAAGTAAATCCTCCTGCACCAAACCATAACAATTATGAGCATACTTGGGCACTCGTTCTCTGAGTATCATTCCTGATGATTTCCGCATCTTCTGGTGAGTTCCTTCTTAGGGAGAAGGTACCGCAGTTCTGTGTATAGCTCATCATTTAGGTGCCCAAAGGTCCTGGATTTCAGCCATTTAACGTTATCTCTAGTAATGGAAAAAAGATAGCAGCCAAGCAGAAAAAAACATGAATAGAAAAGAAATTCCCTGAGGAATGTGACCCTCTCCCAGAGTGTGCAATACAAAGGTGTGCAAGCTCATGCCCAGGCTTGAGAAAACTACTGGTGGGACCGACTCAGGGTCAGTCTGTTAGCGGTCAAACCCCTCGCACTCCTAAGGGACACATGGTCGGGAAACACTTCCCATAAAAATACGGTTTCCTTGGAGGACTTCTCTGAGAATGTATGTTTTTATTTCAGTAAAATTGATCGTGTGGTTTGCTGCTACAAAACTTTGCTGCTAGGTACAGAACAAAAGCACCACAATACGTTTGCTGGGGGGAACATGCTTTTATTTCTTATACATTCACATTGAGGAAACTTTCTCCAAAAGGTCTGCTGGGTGGTGAGAAAATTTCTAAGAGAAAGCCTGGATGGCTGGGGCTGTACGACAGATGATCAGAGTTCACGCTCACCAACAAGACCCTTCAAATCTGTTGGAAGAGGCAGAATTAGGACTTTGCAAAAGTCATCTTGTTAAAAGTAGCCTGAGAAAAAATACCCTTAAAAATACTGCAGGTCAGTGTGCTGAGCTGACTGACGGAAAGCTTTCCTGACCTAGGAGGGCCTTCCTCCTCCTGATGGAATCAGTTTTGGTTTAGAGCAGGCTGTCCTGATCCCCTCCACTTCTCTCTGAGCTCTTGTTATCCCTACAGTCCTCAGATCTGGATTTTTTCTTTATCCATTTCAGCTTCCTTCCCCACCGCCTCTGAGGAAAAAGGACCGAAACATTGCTTTGAGCATTGAGCTCAGAAATATTTACCAGCAATATTCATCACTTATTTATCTACTTAATACAGTCAGGATAGATTTACACAGATTTGCCAGAGAAGGACAGAAAAGCCACAGGGAACGGGAGATGGAGGTTTGTCAAGGAAGGAGAAAAGAGATGGCAAGAAAAAAGCAATTCTGCTGGCTCTACTTTATTTCTCAGCCTGGTTTTATCGTGCTGAGAAAGGCAAAGCTGCTGCTGCGCTGTAGCATTGGGTGCCTGCCTGGACTCGGCACTGCCCATGCACCCTGCACAAGCTGGTCCAAAGAGGCATTTAGACGAAAATCGGTGAATGAATTCTTGCTGTGGAAGGATGTCCGCCGTGGGGTCCTTCCTGCAAAGAGAAGCAGCACTTTCATCATCCTCATTCGTGACACTTAGCAGTGCTTTTGAATTCTCGATTCCTCTTTTCACTGGGCAGAGCTCTTAATTGAGGGAGATGGGAGGGGACATTGTCCCCCGGGCAGGGAGAAGCCCCTTAGCTGACTGCACTTGATTTTGCAATCTTGAAATAAACTGTGCGGCTTTTTATATTAACATCAATGGTTACAGGACCCAGTCTTGTATACAGAATCAAAGAAGACAACCATACCTGGCCCAGTCAGAGTAGGACTTTCTTTGCTGTTTAAACACTGAACTTGTATGTTATTATCTAAGCTTGTCAGAACTTGGAGTAGAAAAATACATCTACAAGGTCAGGTAAAGTGAGGAAAAAAAAAAAAGTGTTATCGCTGTTAATCCCGCAAGTGCCTTTTTATCAGTTTGGGGGGAAAATGCCAATTATACAAGATGCAAAGATTTTATAAAGACATCCCTTACCATGGGCCAGGACCAAAAGTAGCTGTGGACGGGGCTGAAGCTCCGGGCAGGGGCTGCGGCTGGCAGCCAGAGGGCAATAGTGCCTCAGGAATAGCGGGGAGCGGAAGCCTGCAGGAGCCCTCTCCTAGCAACGGCTAGAAACGAGATTGTCCTCCTTCATTTAATTGATTTGGGTAAATGGATGACACCGTTACTTGCGTGTTATTAAAGCATTAATTTACTCGGTTTCCTTACATTGTGTTCCTTCCTGCCGTTGGAGGATTATTACGGCAATATCTCTTGGGTTGAAACACCTCCTAGACACAGATGGAAATCTTTGGGGATGTTCATCCTTCAGCTACCTGTCTCCCAGATCCCTTAATAGAAACTTTGAGTTAAGTGTCTCCCTGTCCGTCTGAACCCACTGTCGTTAATACTGAGGGTTTCTTCTACCGATATTCCCGTATCTCACATCTTCGTGGGAAGCGCGAGCCTGTTGGTACGGGTGACTCTGGGCAGCCAGAGAGGCCCAAAGGAGCCTTAGTGCAATTGAGAATCGGGTCTGTTGCTTTCACTGTCGTATCAGCAAGCGTCTGGGTAGCTCTTTTTTTATTGTCGGGCACTTAAAATACAAACCTGCCTGCTAGGCTTAGTTCTTACACTAACGCCTCGGGGTCAGGCATCGAGACACGGCGGGGCGGCAGAAGGAGATGCTGGACCCCATTAGGCTCTGTTGGCTCCCTGTGTTACCACTCATCAGCTCAGACCATCGTGCAAGTGCCAGTTCTGAAATACACATACGCTTGCACCCTTACATTAACTCAATTTATTTTGTCATTAAGGTAGGCTTGGTTAGCTAACGAATAGTAATTTTGAATTATTAGTTCATTTTGAATTCTTGTGGAAAATGCATATTCACTGTGGAAAGTCTACAGTGCATCTCTGCATCTTTNGCAATATATTGAAGAGATATCTACCAGGCATGAATTTATTGGAAAGATTCTGGGGATTTTAGGTTCCCTGTTAACATAAGCTGGTATAGCTTTACTCCAAACACTGCGATGCAACTGTAATAATATGCCTTCATAGATCCATAATTCAAACTGCAGCTGAATCCATCCTTCTCTAAGAGAAATCCCATGTCAGATCCTGTAGAACTGGGAAGCAAGCACAGCTTCCCTTTAACATAAATCTACGTTTGCATCATAGTTCAATATTAGGCAATGGTATTAAATGCATAAAAAGGTGGTAAGAATTTTCCACGGCTGCGGCCACAGTTATTTTTTTCCATGAGGGCTTTGGAAACTGCAAAGCAAAGGTGACTAGAAACTATACCTTGATTCCACCCCATTTAACGTTTGAAAAGTTCACAAAGCACAGCACACAAAACCAGAAGCAGCATTTTCAGTTTCTGGCTCAGCTGACCTTAAGGTGAGTCAGTTAGTGTTATGGAGGTCCTGTGGTTACATGTTAAGTCATCGCTTGGTAATCACTTAAGTCATCGCTTGGCAATCACTGACTCAACAGGTTATTTCTATATCTTAAAACAGTGGGATTTTAATAATTTCACACGGACTTACAGTTCTTTGATGACAGTATGTTTGTCAGGTCTGTATTCAATGTACAACGTTCCTTAAGGGATTTCTTTTCCTTCGATTATTGTCTGTGCTGCAAATAATCTTAAATAAGGGAATTTAGCATGTGTTTTGGGCAGGGATACAGAACTTCTGTAATGAAGTGTTACCTGTCTCTAATTGCAGAGAAGTACTTGCCATCATACTTGCCTAATAGGAATAGGATTCCAGTTTAAACCAGTAAAGGTGGCTAGGGTAAAGCCGTCGTTGGTGAGAGCCAGATGATGGGCTGCTTCATACTGATAAAACAATCCCTGCTGGTAAATGCTCCATTCTTTTTTGATAGGTACATTATCTATTTCACCTGAGTTCTTTTCAGGCAGGCACAAAATATCATCAATATATGCAAATTCCAATTCCCAGTTACCAGGCAATGACCCGGCTAGCTGATTGCAGTCTAAAGCTGATGCCTTCCCTGTCTCCAGATTTTGCTGTACTGGCTCGTGCTACGGCAATCCAACTGATGCTAATGCTTGTTGATTGCTACAAAGCCTGTTGTGCCAAATTGTAGGCAGCGATTTGTTGTCAGCGTGAGCGTTCTGCGTGCACCAGCCTGTAGCCAAGGAATTCATTAGATTCCAAGACTGCGGAGGTGAACGGGCGGCTGGTGCATCTGTACAGAGATATGGAACAGCAATTCATGTCATTTACTGGGATGATATTTCTGTAGGGCCTTAATGAGCCAGACGATTTTCAGGCTTGAAAACGACACCGTGAAACTTCTGTAACTATTTCTGCTGTGGAAAATCCTGCGATTTCATTCTCCTGACTTTGAGAAATATGATCCAAGTATAGTCAAACCTAGTTAAGTCACACTTGGCTTGTCCAGAGGTGCAGGTACTAATAGGAACCAAAATTATGGCATAAGTCTAGCTGCATGTAGAGTAAGAAATCCTAGACTGTGGTACTGATGCCCTCGGAGGCAGATTTTACTGTATTGTTTTGTTTTGTTTTCAGCTGATTGCAGAAGTGTGTGTGTACGGTGTTACAGCTTTTTAATTAGTGACACATAATAACTTAGGAATACAGTGCTGCAGAGTGTTGACAAATGAATTACAAAAAATACAGAGGTCCCACTTGTATGTAAATATTTGTTTTCTCTAAGCAAATCAGAATGGTGTTATTCTTCATTATAAAGTGTATTCTGCAGCTATAATGTTCCTATTCCAATAAGGATGATTAGAGAAGCACATGGCAGTGGGAGAATAGGCTGGCTGATGCTTCCAAAGCAATTAAGCAACATTCCGTCACTAGCATCTGAGTAAATAGATTGATGAAAAGTCAATCAAAAAGCTGAGGAAAAGACCATTCAGGCCATCTACTTCCTTGTTGTTTCCTAGAGTATGTTCTTTTTTAGATTATCTCGGCCCAAGCACCACAGCGGACAAAATGTTCCCATGGAAGAGTTGTGCACACTAGTAAATGTTTAGGAGTCTTCCCAAGTGATACGAAACAAAAATCAAAAGTTATTTTCTTTTGCTTAATGTCATCTTTTTAATGTGTCTTTTTTTTTTTTTTTTTTAGATTATCTCAAAACATATTTTTTGTATTGATTCAGAAGGAAAAGTTGCAGGCAGGAGTAAAAGGCAGTGACAAAATTCTTCTCAGTGTCCTGCTTTTGATAACAAGTATAAGAAATTTTAAAAAAATAAATGGCCAAGTATTCTCTCCTTTTCTTTTTCTTTGACTCAGATCAGTACCAGACTTCTTAAACTGGCTTAATAGTGTGTCCTGGTTTCAGCTGGGAAAGCTAAAGTGGGATGAGGAATCTGTTGTTTTATCAATAAAAAATCATAAATCCTAGTAAACAGATTGAGGAAAATCAAACTTTGTATCAATAGTAGAGAGCATGAACTAATACCTGTATTTGTTAATTTGTTTTTTTATGTGACTGTTTCTTTTAATGCTAAAACAGTGATTATGGATATGAACGTCACAGCAATGGGCAGTGTTTACCAGCATTTTGGTATAACCCATCTTCCTTGTCAAAAGATTGCAGCCTTGGACAGAGTTATCTCAACAGCACGGGGTAAGTGGCGCACCAGATTTTATTTAGCTAGAGCACCGATATGGACTTAACCCAATGGCAACCACAGGTTGCATTTACCATAGGTGTCTCAGAGCTGGCTGAAGCCTTTGGCACCTCCTCACTGAGTCGTTAGCGTGCACAGTCTGCCCCTCCACATCTCCATCATCCACGGTCCGGAGCTTTCCCTGAAAAATGATGCCTTAAAGAAACTTGGGGGGAAAACTCTAAGGCAAAGGCCAAATCGTTAAAGTCTCTGTAAAGACTTCTCTTAAAATCATGTGATATCAGGTGAGGCAGAAACAGTGGAAAACATATGAGAGGAAAGAGATGACACTGATGTATACGTGAAGTTGGCCTGAATGCTGATTTTCCCTTGTCCTTCTTGGAAGTCATTCGAAGATGTAGTTTAAATTAAGATACTGACTTCAAACTTAATCTCTGATGCAAGTCAAAAAGCAAACAAAGGAACCCAAGCAGTATTTTGGCATTTTGTACACTCAAAGATAGGCAGAATTTGCTGTTTTCCTCAACTTTCTTATTTCTGTAGTTCTGGAGGGTTGAATCTTTAGCAAGAGTTGCCTCACAACTGATAAGAAGTGGAGAGCATGTGAGAAAAGCTGTTTAGCTATGCCTAACAGTATAATAACTTAATACAATTCCATACTGTATGTGTATATCATTTATTTATATTTTATATAGCTATTTTTAAATAAGTATATGTATTTAGTTATTTAATATGTAACATAGATCATCATATAATTTTGTGTTTTAGGCAATTTATTTGTATGTGGTATGTAGGTGTGCTATGCAGGAAAATTTTACATGCCATTAACAAACAGTATTAACTACTTGCATGAAAGGCACGTGAGGAATGCTTGGCTGAGGCAAATACTAAAATATATGCGGGAATCTGTTTTCTTCCAATCTCCTTAGATTAAAGACACCTCAAAAATGCCTTCCTCTTTCCAGTTAAGCCTGATACGCTCCCTGTCAGCATCTTGCACAAATTTCTCTTTTCCTTTGCACAGATACCGGAAAGTAGTTTCTAACAACTGCACGGATGGTGTGAGAGAACGGTACACAGCAAAACCACAGCAATGTCCCGGCAAAGCCCCCCAGGGCCTTCGGATAGTCACATCTGATGGCAAACTGACAGCCGAACAAGGACACAACGTCACTTTCCTGGTGCAACTGGAAGAGGTAGGGTGTATTTTTATGTTGCATCCTGGGCCCCGTGGGTGTATTTGAGTCTGATTCGCGCCAGTCAAAAGCTTGCAAAGTGGTGAAGAGATGAACCAAGAGAGTGTGGGACGAAGTCATCAGCTCCAGAATGTAGCTGGGATGGAGTTGGCTCTAAAATACAACGGATGATGTATGGAGATGGTGAGTCTGGAAAAGTGTTGTGGTGCATAGGGTAATAGCTGGGAGAAGTTTGATAAAAACCTGGCAATTGGTTTGGGAATTTCACAGTAGAACTGGAGAGTGCAGGTCTGTCCCACAAGTTGGTACATATTGTTTCAGCATTTGTGGGTGAAATCTCAAGATGTCATCAGCAGCAAGTCTGAAATCGATTGCAAATGGGAAGCTGATTCAGACTGACCAGAACCTGTGTTTTCCTTACATCTATAACAACCTTGTGTTTTACTGTTCTGCTCCCTCTATTTCTGAATCTTTAGAAAAATATGCTTAAAATCTTTTTGCTTGGTTTTTTTTTTTCTCGGCACTTCTTTATCTATTTTTATTTGTGGTCTCCCAAATAATAAAATTCACAAAGTAACTATTTTATCTTTTTCCCTAATCAAATTTGATTTCTTTACACTTTGACTGTTTTACCTGTGCAGCCGGCCGATAAATCCTAAGACAGCTCTGCTTTTACACTAGGGCACAATGTACATCCCTTGACAAATTAGAGCATTCATGGAAATTACTTCTGATCCTCTCCATAGTGAATGTCATCTGTGGAGAGGGAAGAGAAGTGAGGATGACCTCTGGAGCTGAGTTTTGTAGGGGGTGTGTTGGGGTTTTTACATCTCTATTATTGATGCTTTCCCCAGCAAACAGGTGTCCCAATTTGTAAAGGCAAACGCATAAAATAAATCATATCTAACCTGAAATAGTGGTTTGAACATTTCCTCCAGAATGCAGTCACTTTACTTCAGTAGTGACAGTCATACAGCATTGCTACTGAAGGTGCTGCCTCGGCACTATAAACATATGATTTCATTTGGGTAAATTATTTATTTCTGTGTTTAAAGATAAAGACTAAAAGGTCCATAACAAGACTAACAGTCTTCAGGATTAAAAAAAAAAAAAAATTTAAAATCAAGAAGGTTGTTCTTACATAACCCCAAAAAAGTGTTCATTGCGTCTGAGAGAACGAGATGGGTAATCTGAAAAGTCAGTCACAAAACTATCGAATTGTGCCAATAGTCAGAGGGAGAGACAAGCACCCACAGTGTGGGAGACTCAAGACTCAAGTCCTGCTTTTCCTTCTGTTTCCACTCACACACCCTGACCTGTAAGCGCCCTGACCACTGTCGTACAGGGATCTGCTGTGAATTGTTTTCTCTATTGATTCTGATCTTTTTTTGATAGCCCTCCTTCAGTACTCGCCAGTCTGGAAGCAACACCTTCTCCATCAGGTGGCTTTCTCGTGCCTGAGTATCAGGGGGTAACGTGAAGTGGTTTTGATGAGCGAGTCAGCTTCTGAGGAGGTCTAAAGAGGCGGCTCCTTTCAGTATATCTGATAAGGAAGAGGTTAGGAATTGCTCTGAGGGCTGAAACGGTGTTCATCAACCTCCGGCCTTTCTGATTACACTCCCTGCTAGATGAATCTTGACCTCCTGCTCCTAGATTTGTCAATATAAAGGGTTTACAGACCAACCAACAAAACTTTTGGGTGAATTTGACACAATCTGACCAGGACTTTGGGCTGATATTGCAGGAAAAGAAATATTCAATAAAGAAGAAAATTTACCCAGATATATGCAAGCTATAGGAGAATAAACTGTGGTTATAGGAGCACAACTTTATATACACTAAAGCATTTACTGAATTAACTGTTTCAGTAACAAAAATCACACCACTCACTAGAAAAGTTAAACAACCCAGCAAAAGAACAACCACCCTTTCATAGAGTAGGTACTGATTTCACAGAATCATAGAATACTTGAGCTTGGAAGGGAGCTCTGGAGATCGCCTAGTCCAACCCGACTTCTCAAAGGGAAGTTTCTTTCCCTTGCAAACAAGGCAGGGGTATCACAAAACAAGGACTTCCCATTTTCTGTCTAGGTCTGCCCTGCGCAGGTATACACCGTAGTAAACCCAGCATGTTCAGCATCCACAAAATCTGTGCCACTCAATTTTTGCTGAAGAGAAGGCATCAGGCAAGTTTAAAAAGGCGGGATATGTCTTTGCATGCATGCATGGTTTTTCCCAATGGCATATGAAGGAAACCTCTCCTATGCAACCATTGCTCCCTGGAATGGAGGCCAGTATTTTTAAGCGCTTAACCCTGGTGGGTACTCTTGCTTTAGCTTGTGTCACACTTAGTATCTTTTAGGATGTAAAAAACCCAGCAGCCTTTGCTTCTATAGTAGTGCCCTTGCATCTTAACATCTCCTGTATCCCTTAGAGAGTCTGTTTGAAGCCTTTATATTTGCAGAGCTGTTCCATACACCGCAGCTGCCCAGCCCTCTTTTTTGCTGCCTATATTCCACTTGACCTGTAGGAAAACGGTAAGATGCCGGTGAGCCAAGGCAGGAGAGTTTGTTTGAGAGTTGTGCTCCTTTCTAGGGCTTTCTGCTCCATCTAAGGGCCCACCTGGGTCAGAAGAGAGGAGCGAAGTGCAGAGGCAGGTTCACTGAAAAGCCACTGCACTCTGTAGTGGCGGGGTTTGCTAAGAGGGGAAGGGGAGGCAAACGGTGGCCGTAAAAACCTGTTTTCACTCAGGTGTGGGATTCGGGGGCAGGAACCACGGTGCAGGGGATTCTTGTAGAGTCTGCCTGTGCCTGTTGTGTTGGCGCTGAGGGCTGGGACAGTGTCATCCTGACAATGACACAACGTCAGTAAAAGACGCCTGAAGAGAAAAACAAGGACAAGGCGTTCAGAAGCGTTCTGCTGTTGAAGAAGACACAAAAGGAAAATAATCACCGAAGCCTGTGCAGATGCAGAAGGGGCAGGCACCAAAACCAGCACAGAGCACTGCTGATTTCTGAGAGCTGGGATTCTCTACCCCTGACTCATGTGACCTTTTCCTGTGAAGCATTTATACCTGGCAGCACATAAAGCAAAAGCAACCAATAACTCACATTTAAAGGATCTGAGTGTAAGAATGCGTTCCAAAGTGGTCTAACTTTCCTGCCACCTTTTAGGATTTCTGAATGACTTCTTAAAAACGGCTTGTAAAGTCACCTTGCACTGCATATCTTTGCTTCTCTTATTGGAAAGGTTTGTCCAGGTTAATTCTCCCATTAATCTGGGTATAATCATCCTGATACTCTTACTGGGTGACAACAGACAGGAAGCATCAATATTTCCTTGTAGAATTAGCACATGTCCCATTGTACAAAGCATTAGGGAAGTGGTTAATAAGCAGACCACCATACTTACCCTGGTAATTTTGCTCTTAAATTTCCACTGAGCTAAGCAGAATAACAACAGCATCTCTGTCACTAAATAGCAGCAGAGAAAACTAGTTATGCTTACTAGCAAATTTTCCCAGTGCCTCAAAGTGCTGCCAGTTTAAAGGTTGATTCTTCGTCCTGGCCTGGGCTGTACACACAGACCCATGGCTGGTACCTCTCGCACTGCAGCATCCAACAATAAATATGTTTAAATTTGTTTCTCAACCTAAACAAACTGAATCCTTACTTTATTTTTGCACATCAACAAAAGAAACCTAGAACAAAAAATTACAAAGCCTTTTTTCCCACTGAAGCTCTTCAACCCAACGTCCCTGACATATTTTCCTGCTCTGTTGTAGAAAATAGAGGAAGTTTATTAAATGGGTGTTGTTTCTGTGTGCCCTCCTCATCATAGGGCCGTGCAGATCTCTTGCTGGTCACAAACCCAATTGCTATTTGTGTGTTTGAGTTGTTTGTATGAGCACCAGCCACTTGTGCTCGCTGTATTGCTTCAGCGGAGACAGCCAAGGCTGCAGCCTCCAGAGAACACCGTTCAACACCGTGGCTTTCAAACTTGTCTCCTCTGATTGCTCATCCATCTTTGCTGAGGAAACGGACGGTAAAGACGTTCAGGGCAGAAAGGTTCAGGGCTTTGGCTGTTTCATTACAGATAATTCACAGAGGAACTTCCACCTCTAATTTATTTTTTATCTTGATAAAATGACAGCCAAAAATCTTTGACTTTCCAGGTCCTCCTCAGTTCTCACTTGACAAAGTCACTCCACTGGGAGTAGATTTTGGCTTACTTTTGACTAGTGGCTGCTGCTACATGATGTTTGGATTAGACTAATGTGTGGGGAAAGCTCATTTGTTGCTACAGTTCAGGCCATGGGATAGAATTCAGGCTATCTGAACTCATTTCTGAACTGCACTCTGAGCTCTTTCTGCGTAAACTTGAGTAAGAAATTTAATCCTTCTGCTTTTTTATTCCCTCATTTGAAAATAGAGCTTTGCTTTCTCCCTCATGCCATCCATACCTTTCATATACGTGCTGAATGCTCATAAATCCAGAGAACTCTCTCTTACCATGTGAATATACAAATGAAGCCCTGAGTTTCCTAAAGACCGCTGCAGGTTTTCTGTAATGACGATGTTAATGAATGGCTGTTCAAGGTACGCCGTGTACATTCAGAGAGCCTGGGGATCCTGCTGGGGGGGGGACAGTACTGTTAGCATTTCCCAGCTGGGCGCTGTTGTTCGGTACGATTCAGCATTCAGCTCAGCTGAAGTCTCTGGAGATGATCTTGGCATTAGGATTGTTTTGATTGTTCATGTACCCAAATTAAAGATGCAAAGCTAGTAGTACTTAAAAGCATAGTCTGTATTTTTTCCTGGTATCCTACTGTGTTCCCTCTTTTGATATCACAAGTTAGTTAGTAATGATTACAGAAGTATGAAACTAACTTTTGATGCACACGCTGAATCATGGTTGTTTATCTTACTGACACCACCACATTCCTGTTAATAACACACAGAAAACAGATCAGTACATCCCTCCCCGATACCGCAGTCATCGGAATTATAATTGCATTTTCTGTTTTACTGATGGTGACAAGCTGGCTGGGAGAAATCAGAGCCTTTCACGCATTTTTAAATTCACTGCTGGAAGCCCATGCAAATATATAAAAGTTGACCTCGCCTTCATGATGACACACAGCACTACAGTCCTCTAACGCACCTCCAGTCGCATAAATTGAATTATTCTGCCTAATCCTGGGTGGCTGTACTGCAGAGCACGGGTCTAGTCCTGCAGAAGAAGCTGATAGCTGAGTCTAGCTGGCACAACCGGCAGTCAGAATGAACGATTTGATTAGTACAATTAACCGTTTTGGTGTGGAAAAAGAAGCACATGTGAAAAGTATCAAGCTATTTGCACTGATAAAAGACATATTTCTATTCAGTTTTTGATTTTATAAAGTTGAGAGCATCTCTCTGAAAGCAGGAATTTACACAGGAAAGCATGTTTTTCAGCACTTGATAAGTTGTACTTTAATATGTTTAAAATTAAACATATGCTTTAAACAGACCTAGACTAAAATTATTTCATGTGTAGGTATTCAAATGCAATGGAAATATCTGTGCTGGATGTTTTCTGATAGTGACAGGAAAATGCCAGAGAGGGAAAAGGGTTAATCTAAAGAAAGCACAACACATTAATCCATGAAGACAGTCCAACCACAGCAGTGTCTGTCTCTTGCAAAGGGTAATTAAATCCGTTATCAGCACCTGTAAGGAAGACGCACGAGTTGGTGCATAATTGAAGACTTAAAAATTAAATCTGAAACATGGGAACCAGAATTAAAAACCTTGAACTGTGTTTCATTGTTTTAATACTCCCCTTTAGATACAAATACTGGAACTCAATAAGGAAAATTCCCTATTACAACCTTCTGGGCGAGATTCAGATGGCGTGTTTGAGAGAGACCCCTGTTCGGGGGGGTCTCACCTCTCACATGCACCAAAACACTGAGAGCTGCATGAAAGTCAACAAAATTTAAAAATATTGTTGCAAACCGTATGGGCTGTTTCTTGATATACCCTGAGGGTGGAAGCTTCACAGAGTTTTTTGGAAGCATCCAGGTCTTGTGTACGCTCTAGACTTTTACTCTTTTGGCAAGATGCAGGAAAAATGTGCATTTGGCTTGGGGGGGTGGGAGGGATAGGAAGGAGGGAAATCTTTTTTTTTATGCTTAGAAATCCTCTGGGCATTTAATGAGAAAATCCCCCAGAAAACAATGAATTTCTGATTTGCATAATAGTATTAAAGTTTGTACAGGTAAAGGGCATAAAACGGGGCCTTGGGAAATTTGTTTTTCATTCCCAGGGTTTTTCAGGCTAAAAGGAATACTCATGTGCTCAAAGTTCAGCATATGCTTAAGTCTTTGGCTGGACTAAAGCCTTTATCAAGATTGCAGTGTACTTCAGGTTATAGCCAAGCTTGTGCATATTGCATATACCTGGTACAAGGTAAAAAACATCCATCAAAAGTACTTCCCTTTTTTCAGCTGTTGTAATAGTTCGCTGGCTAGCTGGGTGTGATTAAAATACAGGAGCTGGATGCAGAGGTATCACCACAAGCAGCCAACTTGGCAGGTTTCTCCCTCGATGCCTGAGAGCGCTGGCGTTAAAGGCCTCTTACAGTGAAGGCAGAGAGGCTGCCCAAGGACAGCTCGGCGCCGATTGCATCCGAGTGCTCCGCTGTGGCTGCAGAAGTAATGCAGGAGTTTTGTGTCTGCTTTAATTGAGCTAAAAGCTGCAGAAAACCCCGAGCATGTAGCATTGGACTTGTCAAAATGACAAGGAGACGCTGGAAAAAGCTACAGGAGAGATTTTTGCAAGATGTATGTAAGATGTGTGCATGCAAGAGCTGCCCGAGACACAGAGAGCCGGGCGGATGTAGGTCGGCTGTGGGCTGTATGGGAAAGGGTTTGATTTTGGCTCACCTGCTTTCTCCTCCTGTCTTATTCTGTCCATGCTCTTACCTGGCACAGATAAAACATTAGCACAAGTCAAAACACAGTCTCTTTGTTGTCCTGACTTTTTTTTCTCCCTTCCTAAGCTAGAATTCTAAATGTCAGCTTTTCAAAACGTGGCATTTTCAGAGAAGTGCTGTAGCCTGGATCTTACTGAATGGAAAATGTATTTCCAGTTCAAACGGTTTTAAAACAAAACAGGAAAGGCCAAGACAAATGAAAAAGACTCAGGGAACAGCAGCTGAAGCTCTTCTCCAATTAGATTTTCAGATGTCTCTGTCAGCATCTTTTCTGCCTAGGGAATTTGGAAGAAAAATTGAAATCTAAATCTTGCATGCCTCAGAAATAGCTCCCTTCCCTGGCAGCACCTGTAGACACTGTGGCTTTCGTGGCTGTGGAGAAAATAAAGACAAGAGAAAAAACACTCATTAGAGCACAAATTTTGACACTTGGAGAAGCAGGGCTGTTCTAAAATGTTGTCACCCTTTTCATCTTCCTCTGCTACCTCAAATACGCAGAGGAATATACTTAAATTGCATGACCTCAAGTCTACTCAGAGATGATGAAGCCAGCAGGGCCACTCTGGCGATGCATTTTTAACCACGTGAACAGCTTTTGTCCCAGCAGTATGGCTTTACTGAAAAATATTCAAAAACATAATCTCTTTTATAGTAGCAAAAGATGACTAAAACCCTAGTGATAATAGACCTAGGGGAATTGGGTGAGCATCTAAGGATACTTCAGAGATCTCTGTCTTTGGTGCAAGTCCAGTACCATGCTTGAGAGGTTATATTCCCTCTCTGACAAGGATTCAGAACTGATGAGCTCATGTATGCTCTCTTCTGACTGCGGAGGCATGTCCCACTTCATGCCTTCTCTTGGCTTGGCCAAACAGCCAGGAGTGCCCAAGCCAACGCATCGTGTTTGAAAGTGCTCATCTTTCAAATAACTCAGCTCAACGAAGACCCTCACCTGTGTTCCTAATGGCTCTCCATAAGAACTGGGATGCTCCCCCTAGTTTGATCCTCTGTGTAACACAGGCAGGAGCCCTTACCTCGGTGATTTGTGTCTCAAAGAAGAACATAAGCACGTGCTTAATCTTCCAGTAGAGCATCCAATGGAGAATTTGTGAAGAGCTTTGCCTTAGTAGTTTGCGTTGCTCACGCACCTCTCCCAGGTTTGACAATATGTCATTGAAAACTCCAGATGTTTCCAAGTGAATCACTAAGAAAAACTCAGGTAAGAGGTACCCTCACCTGGAGCTGGCTTAACGCGCAAGATCCTCGCGTTTCTTTCTAAAAGGACGTCCAGGTTGGCCTGCTCGCTGATGTCTCAGCGCCTCAGGGTTCGTTTGTTCTTGCTGGTGCTCTCAAGAGGCAAACAGGGAGTTACTGTCTGTACCTGCAAGACAGCAGGAGGGAAATGGCATGAGGTGTCTGTAGGAATCCCCGGACATGGGCCTCTGTCAAGGGGTCTCTTTCCCCCTCCGCACCCTCAGTCTGGGATCCTCCAGAACAGAGCAATGTGGTTATCTTTGTCTCGTGCATTTAGCAGCAACTGGGCTTCCAGCAGGGGTCCAGGGCAGTGTAATGACTACAACTGCAGCCTATAAAAAGAGAGTAACTGGGAAAATTTGTCTCTCTTGCCATCTCCAGGTATAGCTCTGCTCCTCCTGGTTCCAGTAAGGCAGGCCTCCGCTATTTCTGCCTTCACAACAAGTTATAAAAAGACTGAGAGAATATGAGTAATATAAAGCTTATGTTACAATTCCCTCCCATACTCACACACACGCACATTTCCCTCTCCGATGTGGAATCCTGCCCCATGCCCACCATTTACACAGGTATATTTCATTCCAGTTGGGCATCCAGAAGACTATTTCTCTCTCAAGGGAAAAGAAAAAACACACACACACACACACACACACAAAAAAAAAAATCCCAAAAGGAAACCAAACTGGAGTAAATTAAATGCCCTTTCAGCCAATTTTATGAACTGCCCCCAGCTATTAATTTACCGGCACTCTTCCAGACAGCGGCAGCTCCTTCGGCACGCCAGCCTGTGGAGTGAGCTGCTCCATGGCAACAGCCAGCAAGCGCGAGCATACCCAGCAGGAGCATCATTCCTAGCCACTGAGGGGGGCTTCCAAAAGGAGCAAGAATTCTTAAAGTTAAGACCAGGTATTGCATCTTACTTGAAAGGGAGAGGACCTGTAGCAACCACGGTTGTTATACAGGTCAGTGCAGGCTGTGTAACTCTTCGGCTGAGAAGCTGCCCTTACCATAGGCGTATCACTGTCTCATGATATGAGAAATCTTACAGGTGTTTCTGGAGCGTGAGACATAGGTTATAGTGATTTTTTTGCATACAAGCGTGACTCACTTCTCTGTCTTTTGAACAGGCTTGCAACAAAAAAAAAATATGGCTTTTCGACTGTAAAGCAGAATAAGGAAATGACATCACTCCCCTCTTTTGCATTTTAAAAGCCTTTTAGGGCTGGGTGACTCTGACATTGAGTTTGACAAAGCTGCATACACCAGGCTGGAATTCCACACCAGGAGTGGAAGATTAAAACCTGTTTTAAGATGGTTTCACATTAGCAGACAGATCTCTGTTCTGCTATAGAGAATATGCATCCCCGATAACCTTGGCTTTTGGGTTGTGGTGGGATTTTTTGATCTGTTTTGGTTTTGCTTTGGTTTTGGTTTTTTTTCCCCCCAACTATCTATTTATTGTAACATTTCTGAAATGTGCCAGATTAGCAGCCCAGGAGACTAATGTCACAATATGGCAATCTGAATTATGCCACAAACCCCTTCTGCTGGGATTATCTCAAGGCAGGAGGAGAAGAGTTTAATCAGCTCTGTCAATTCATTAGCCCTTCCCTTCTAAGGCAGGCACTAAGGGTCCCGCTTAGTGTCCGTAGTGTTCAGAGCTGTTCTGAAATAAATACAAATTCAGCTCATTTTAAATCAGGCCACTGAGCAAGTCACAAAATGCTGTAAAGTGTCGTTATGTGAGGTTGAAGCAGTTCTTTTGACACCCCACTACTTTGATATAGTTGACCCTTCCCCAAGGTCTTCTCAGTTTTATCTTTTCTGCTTTTTATGGTTTGAAATACAGAAGTTCACAATGAGTTGTTCCAAAGACCCCCGAGGCAATCTCAATAGCTACCCATGTCCTGAGCGCTTGCCGAGATGAGCACTCTTCCATACTACAGCCCTGCTCTTCACTCTAAGGAAACCCAGGGGAAGGACCCGCTATATTTTCCAGTAGATCCCTTAGTCCCCTGGCAATTAAGGAAGCAGGGCCACAGCACAAGCTTTGGAGGACACCTCCTTCACGGTGCAGTTGGGTCAACCTCAAGAGGTGGGGGGTCCCTTTCTCTTTGCTGATTACTGAGCAAATTGATGAACACCTTTCCTCTGGTAATGTCAGATCTTGTGATTATCCTCCAGCTGTGGTCTAGGTCACCCCACCGACCCAGTCCTTCTTAAAAAAAGCAGAATCTATTCTGACTCTTTCTCTTTTCTGTTGCCACAGGGAGACCTCCAGAGATCACTCATTCAGGTGGATTTTGGAGATGGCACTGCTGTGTCGTATGCCAATCTCAGCTCAACAGAAGATGGGATCAAGCACATGTACCAGAACGTGGGCATATTCCGAGTGACTGTGCTGGTGGAAAACAGCCTGGGATCTGACAACGCTGTCCTCTACCTGCATATAACATGTATGTGTGTTTACTTGTTAGCTTCTGTTGGTCTTTAAAAATTACTCATCCTCAGAGATGACATTTGGGGCTTTGCAGCTGGGAGCAGAGTGATGGGATATGATGAGTCTGTCCTCACACAGAAGACTGCAGACTGAGAGGTGCCACAGGCAATAGTGACATGTGCTTTTTAAAGCTTATACCTCTTATTTTGGGTAGTCTAATTTGAGACACCACAAAGGAGTGTACAGCTTTTTCTGAAATGCACCTTCATTAGCATATTTACAATTCCAGAAAAACAGATATCCATGATCTTTTAGATCACTTTTTAAAGCCTTGACTTTTACTTTGTATATGTGTTTTGTCCTCTAACAAAACGCAACCACATCTGGGATGGAAACCAGTGCATTTCAGTTTTTCTGTTGTCATAGGAACGAAAATCGTAGCGTTAAAGAGTATTACAAGAAAAAATATTATCTTCACTTTGCTCTTCCGCTGTTCTTTTTAACCTTTTTATACTCCTGCTGTCTCTGATTTACAACTGAAACGTTTCTCAAGTCCTTGTATAAAACCAGCAATGTGCTCTTTCATATTTATTCTAGCTCATGGTTATGAACCCAAAGGGTCAACTTATTACTGAAATTTCATAACATCCCTTGTGGATTTTGTTTGAGGCTGTTGGTTTTTTGTGTTTTTTTTGTTGTTGTTGATTGTTTATGTTTTCAACTGTGTGCTTGTGTGCCAGATTTACTGAAAAAAAAGGAAATTCCAGAACTTAAAGTTATACTTATAGAAATACTACTTACCCTCTACCAAATTAATTCTCTCTAGGTAACTGAGGACATTCTATATACTTGAAGTTCAGTTTTGGAGTTACATGCATGGGAGCAGCTGCCTCTTCAGGGGGAGAGGGCAGCTCTTTAGTGGTGCACCATCATACCAACAGATGGGAGCAGTGGGAGGTATAGCTGTGGGAGGTAGGAGGTTTATGAGGGAGCACTAGAGAAACAGCAGCAAGTATTTCCCTGAATGCCTCCCTTCAGAAAGACCTTTGGTTTGTGATTATAATGTACCATTTATGATTCCCTAACCTGATAGTTCTCGGTCTGTGCCAAACTTTTATTTCACATAATACTTCAGCACACCACATGTTTGAAAAACTCTCATAATACCTTGCAAAAATAACTGTACTCATAAATTAGCTTATTGTGAAGCTCAGGGTTTTGCTTTGAGGGCTTAGCCTGTATCACTTCTGTGCTGAAGCACTGATGCATCAAGGTAAATCCTCAACTTTTAGACAGCTAGTGATTAATTATTTTTTTTTAGTTAAGTATCTCCCTCAGTAGGGTAGAGAAAGGGACCTCTGCTCAGAATAGGCACTTACACGCTTGTGTGTAATTTCTTCGGTTCTGGAGCCATATTCTAGTTTGCTTCCCTGTGTGTGCTTGGGTAATTATCACGGGAGTTGCTGCGGGCTCTGAATGCAGAAATCCCCCTCCCACTGCTGCTGATTATGAAAGGCAGCTCAACAGGAGCCGTGGTCGTATCGCTTTTTTTTTTTTTCCCTCTTTGTAAAGGTCATTGGAAACAAATGGAGAAGTGTTTCGGTGGTTGGTATTTCGCAGGAGGTTCTGACAGCCTGGTGCGAGCAGGTTTTGTAATCACGGGCTGTTTGACAAAAGACAATTCCAGGGGGACCATTGCACAGCCTCAGCCTATCTGCAAAGTAATGAGGCCACCTGAAGCAGCAACTGCTTTCTCATGCAACAACCACAAAGTGGAAGGAGAAGGCAGATGTCCAGCTTTCTGGCTTAGAGCTGGTTTAATCCATTTTCTTGAGGTTTAAGAACCATTTTGATTGTTTTAGCAGTACAAGAAAAAAACAGTATTTGGATGTGTCCATGTGACTTCGCAGCTGTATGTTTATGTGTTGTGTGGAGGTAATGCCAGCATGGGACTTAAATACTGCCGGATCATTGCAACCAGCCCCAGGTTAGACATGCCAGACCCCCTGGAGAAGTCACAGCCCTCAGGGATATTCTTGCATGTCAAGAATTAGGGACCTCAGACCGGGTTGCAGACGGAACGTGGTGCCACTCGGACTAGCAATAGATGTGCTGAGGCCAGAGACGTACAGTGAATCCAGTCCCCTCCAGAGCCTAACGCCTAGATCCACAAAGGCTTCTAAATCCCATTTACATATTTGCGTTGCCACTCGTCTCTCTTCGGACCATTCTGCTTGGGGTGTATGAGCTCGGCCTTTGAGGAGCTTTGTAAAAATATCTGCCATTAAAATAGACCCACGCGCTGTATTGCTGAGATCCACCTAAAAGCAGTGCTCGGCCGGAGCACCCAGAGGGTGTCGGGAAGGGCTTCCCACTGGGTGACCCACGGAAAGCAACTCGTGCCTCACAGGCTTCGCCATCCCACGGGCTGTCTCCGAGCTCTCCTGGCAGGGCAACCGTGTCCGCGGAACGGTGAGTTTTGCATTCCTCTGAATGCTTCGGGATAACATCCCCTGCCTAAATGGACCTTCTGAAAAGCTGCTCCCTTTATTTTCTCTGGGACTCCTACAGGATTTTTTCCCGGGGCAGGTGCAAGCCTGCAGTCTCCACGGCCCTGTGTGCAGCTGGGAAATGGATTCCCTTGAATTCTCTCCAAACTCCAGGAAAGCAGCCTCCTTCCGAGCTGAGGCCCGTCCGGAGTGAGCGATCCCCATCTGCTGGGCAGACAATACTCAGCATTTCAGCCAGTTGGACCATCCGCTCTGGGCACACAAAGAGGCGGAATGGGCTACCTCGAGCCCTTCTTTCATGTTCCTTCCAAGCTGGCGTGCGGTGGAGGTCCAAGGAGGTGCTGGGCATTCCCTGCCGAGCAAGATTATTTGAGGTGTGTTCAGAGCTGCTCTTTAGTTATACTGGAGCGTATTAGCCTGTACGTGGGTTCCACTGCCACGGCATCCACCGTTAGGAAATGCATTCCTTTAGGGGGCTGGGCTGACACTGGGCATTTGGCAAATATCCCAAAGGATACTAGAGCTGCAAAATGTTTAGCCTGGGAAGCTGGTGTTTCTCAGGCCTCAGGGTCTGTCTGAGAGCAGGCACGGCCCAGTCATGGAAATACGTCTGAGCAAAGGAATGCCATGAAAATCATAAGGGTGAAATTCTGGCTTTTCAGGAATTTTCAAGAAGAGCGTTGACTGCTGATTATAAAAGGAAAAATGAGCTGTGGCCTGGTCTGTAGGAGGCTTTGGTTAGTCTGAGCATGGATAACTCTTAATTGGTCTGTGTCCGGTTAAGCAGCAGCTGTCTCTACATCCCAGGGAAAGCTGCCTTTCAGTAACGAGTCTGGAACGCCGGTCCTTGTTTGTGCTGCCGTTGTTTGTACAGTCTGATTTGGGACGATTTCTCTCTCCACGTGTTTCTCTCTGCCTGCCTGTGCTGTACAGGGGTATGGAGTGCTTGCTCCAAACGCGCGGTGTTCCTTCAGGTTGAAAAGCAGGGTCTATGTGGTGATACATGCGTGGGATATGTCCTGAAAAATCCTCTCGTGAAATATATAAGATTCTCTAGCAATATATCTCAACTCCATACGGACAATGCAATCGATCCTCCCAAGCTGTGTACTCTGGCTCTCGTCCCGGAGGAGCTTGCAGATGTAGGATATGTAGATGTGGCCTTCATTTGTTTAAAAAACCCATGTTCCCATGTCACCTGGGGTTTCTTTATTTTTCTTTCTCTGTCACTCTCAGGACAATTGCTTTGTTCTTTAAGTGAACAGTCAGAACACATTTTAAAAAATAATCTATAGGACAAGATGTAAAAACAAAGACCCATCTGTTTCCAGGAGATGGGAAATGTGTAACCCTGGGCATGGTGTCACTTGTTGAATGAATCATGTTATGTTTATACTAAAGAGACAGAAGAGTTTATTGAGGAAAAGGAGGGAGTACAAGGTAACAGTAAAATGAAGGCATTCAGAGAATAGCTGCCTTCAGACAGAGTTTCAGATGATATAAATAGAAACGCTACTGCTGAAGTTCACCAGATTACAGCAGTTTGCATCAGCAGAGATGCTCCATGCCCACTGAGGCCATTTGTCCACATTCTTATGCCTTCCTGGTGAAGGCCACGTTCTCATAACCGGGCTCTGCCCCTCTTGTTTAAATTGTATATAATTTCCCGGAGTATATGACATCCATGCATAGAGAGTCCCTTTTTCAGCTCCAGGCACAGGGGTGGCTCGCGTTCTGTGCGGAGCAGCTTTAAGCTTGTGTCTCTAGAAACGACACCAAGCCGAAACATTAACTGCCGAGCCCTACAGCAATTTGGAGGACTTCTCTCCACTAAACCAATGGATATCCCCTCAGTACTCTTCCCCGCCAGGCTGACGTTTCAGAGGGAGGGAAGGCTCACCCGCTGCTTCTGTCTCTGCAGGCCCCTTGGAGCACGTTCACTTATCTCTACCATTCGTCACCACAAAGAACAAGGAGGTCAACGCCACGGCAGTACTGTGGCCAAGCCAAGTGGGAACACTTACTTACGTCTGGTGGTTCGGGAACAACACAGAGGTTTGTATTTCCTATGGACTGAGATCAAAATAATCCTGGAGGAGCTTTCTGACTGAGGAGGGAGGAAGAGAGGGATCTGGGAATGCTTCTAAATAGTCACACACACAAGAAAATTATAAACCAGAGACTGAGATGCTAATGGGTCTTTGATATACCAACATGGAAACGTGAGAACTGCTTTGTGTCTGTTGCCATGACTTGGCTGAAGGGTTTGTTGCCATCTCATGCAAATTGCCAGTGGCTTTCTCCCTGCATTTGCATCCAAGGTGGACATGGGGAACCAAAATCTGGAAGAGTTTCTAGTTTGTTTTTCCCCACCCTCCCTTCTTCAATAACCACAAAAAAACTTGGGGGTCTTTAGGGTTTTTTTAGGAAACTGACCTTTCAAACTGGAGGTGGTTTTGTACGTGTGACTGATTTCACATGGCCCTGGAGTTTAAAACTCATTTCTCTGGCGACTAATAGGGGAAGAGACTGCCATCAGTTCTGTGCCTCCCCTTAAATACTCTGAGCCCAACCCCGAGGCCCCACACTCTGTGCTAAACCACGTGTGCAAGACGACCTTATTATCAAGTGTTAGCAGTGGGTAAAACGGATCCCCGCACACTCCCTGCCTCCGGGCTCCGCTCAGACACGAGGACAGCGTGCACCACGTTCTGCTGCCTCTGTGCTGGCAGCGTTGGTAAATCTGCACAGGCGTCATAGCTCTTACTTTATGTACCTTTACGGCTGAAGTACCCAGAGACCCTAATTAGTTTCTGGGGGGAAAGATTCTTGCGGATTTTGTAGAGCCAAGAGGGAGCTTCAGCCACACATGGTTTTCTTTTGTGCGATGCGGGTCAGAGAGTTTCATCAGTACTTTCTGCTTTATTTAACTCTTTGTGATTAAAGCACAACCTGACTCCTTGTTGTTGTTAGCATTAATAATTTCCCTCAGATGATGGAGAATTCAATGCTTTTCTTTTTTACCCGCTCTCCCAACTATTTCCCCACAGCTAATTATCCTGAGCATTAAACACATGCACTATGTTTGTAGTGTGAATTTATCTACCTTCGGTTTCAAGCTGTTGGATCTTGTTATGCCTTTGTATGTAGATTAAAGAACTCTCTGCAGGATCAGAAGTCTTCTCCCCCTAGAGGTACTCACAGGCTGTGATTGTCACCTTTTAACCTTCCCTCTGATCTGCTAAGCTCGTAAGTGATCAGAGTTGGTCTAACTCTGTTCTCATTGAAGTGAGAGTTTTACTACAGACAATGGGAGCAGAATTTGGCTTCATACTGAGTGCTTTGAAGATCTCACCCAGAGTTCATTAATAAGGGAAAACAGAAGTTAGGGCAGAGACTACTGAAAGGGGGCACCGTTCATTGATAAACTGGTTTGCACGGGGAAGCAAGCTGAGGGGATCTGTGTCCTCTCTAAGCACCGTCACTTCCCAAAACCGACAGCTCCCTGTCTAATGACAGCATGAGAGAACAACTGAGAAATCTTAATTTGCCTCCTCATTCTGTCAAAACCTCCTGGAGAGACCTTAAATAAATCCCTGACAGGTAGATCTGGGGAAGGAGTGTGACGCCGGAGTGGTGAGTCTTGCTGTCCCTCCTGTTAGGATGTGGGCCTCTCTCTGGGGGTGCAGCAAAGCCGGACACGTTAACATGGGATCCAGAACATCCAGCATGCTAAGTGGGGAGGAAATACCGGGATCTTAAAACATAGCTTCTTTGGAAATTATAGTACTTTACTTTGAGCTTCAGGAGCACATCCCCATCTGGATACCTGGGCCCTCTCCAGAAAATAGGCTTCCATGTCTTAAGTTTCCAAGCTGGATCTGACTCCCCAAACCATCCCAATACACTAGAGAGCTAAACTAATTTTTTCTCTTCCTTTCCAGCCGAATTAACTTAATTTCTCCTTTTCTGATATAGCCACTGATCACATTGGAAGGAAGCATCACGTTCACATTTTCTGTGGAAGGGATGAACACCATCACCGTTCAGGTCTCAGCAGGAAACACCATTCTTCAGGATACAAAGACTATTGCTGTGTATGGTGAGCTCTTCCTCCTTCATTTCACGTAGGATTCTCCATAGTCAAGAGCTAGAGTCAGGTTAGCTGGCAGCAGCGTGAGGTCTTTATTCCAGAATGGGAGCAGAATTTGGCTTCATACTGAGTGCTTTGAAGATCTCACCCAGAGTTCATTAATAAGGGAAAACAGAAGTGGGATTATAAGGTTCCAGTGCTGTCAGTTCAGCATGCCATCTCTGAAGGCCACCGCGCGATGTTAGTCCAGACTGGGATGATTGCAGAACATTGTTCTCCTTCCCAGGGCCCTCTGCATCTGCTCTATCACTATTTGGTCATCCTACACGACTGTCAAAATGTTAGCTCACTTTGTGAACTGGTTTTCCCCCTCCTTGGCCAGTAGCGGCCCCTTACCTCATGCAAAAGCTGCATAGCGTGAAAGATAAGTCAGCGCTGTGTGCTGCAGTTTGCTACAGAAATCTGTACTGATTTCACATTATTCTTAGGCCTCAGAAGCAGTTAAGGCACAGAAATGTTGTATGGTGTAGATATAGTCTAAGAACCACTGGGAATCCCAGTTTTAGCTGTCCATACTAACTAAGCACGCGGTTTCAGTGATCAGTGTGGGCATCTCTGATAATAGCAGCAGAGATTAAGAAGTACGTTTTCCAAGGCTAGCCCTCTCCCAACCTTTATCGCTATCTCCTTCCAGGCAAGTGTTTTTCGGTATGCCTGTGAGACTACAGCCACAGCTTCTTTCACAGGGCTTGCCTGTTTCAGAAGTCAAGACTAAGGCAGTATTCCAATTACATTCCCAACACAGCTCCCTTTCCAGTGCTATTCATCCATTGAAGTCAGGACTGATCACCGCTTTCAGTACGGTGACACTCGAGCAGTGAATCTCTCAGATTCTCCGGATCTCTCGGTGAATCTCTCGGACACACTGATGGATTCTCTGGCAGTCTCTGCGGCACCCGCAGGTCGATTAAGCGAAACATGAGCTGCGGCACTTGGTCGGCACTAAGGCATTTCGCAGCCTTTACTCACCACCGTGTCATTGTATCTGCAGAGCAATTTCAGTCCCTGCGGTTGTCGTTCTCTGCAAACCTGGATGACAACAATCCAGATATCCCAGAGTGGAGAAGGGACATCAGTAGAGTAATCAAGAGAGCTCTGGTGGAGGTAAGCAATGTGCGTAACCTGTGTCGCAATGGTTCTCATTTCTGCTTTGCTCCTACGATGGGACCAGATCAGCTGTTCTCTCAAGGTGTCTGTCTGTTTCTACCAATATACAGGGAGGCTAGACTAGTGTTTGAGGCCAGAATACTAATTTTTAGACAGGTGAAATTATCCCATCCTGTAACAATCTGATGCTCAGACTCAGCCTTCAGTTTAGTCTTTTTAATAACAGTGGATTGTGTGGAATATTTCGGTGAAAGGGACATATAGAAACCAAACTACTTATACCTACCTATAGCTCTACAAATATCTTTGCTGCCGCATAGCAATTGTTACTTCTTTTACTGCTATTCTCATACAGCAGTGGGAAGTAGTGCTATTCTAATGGAATTACAAATATGCTGTAGGAAACTTAGGAGACCAAAAAGAAAACATTTTTACTACAGAGAAGAGCACCACAGTAAGTGCTTTATGTCTTTCACATAACGTGAGGTTTGTGGGTCAGGACTGGATGCTGTTTGTCCCATCAACACTGTGGTGAAGCTCTGAAGTTCCTGCTTTAAATGTGGAAGTGAATGTCATAAAAATATTCTTGTGTGGCTAAAGATTTGGATTTCAAACTGAGAGACTTAAGCAAAGTTAGAGGACACAGCTGGGGTTCCTCAGCTCAGCAGAAGAACAACGAAAGGAACTGTTTGAAACAGGTTTTCCTTTTTTATTTTTAATATAGATACTCATATTTCGAAAGGATACAAGGCTTGTAGATGTTATTGGCAAGCTTATATGTTCATTAGTGGCATTAATCTGTGCAAGAAGACTGTAAAGACACTGTGCGTTCATCAGGTGCACACAAACTTGTCTGGATTGTTTCTGAGACTTTTTCTCCGATTTCCTCAAAAGACAGGAGGGAAGGGGGAAAAGAAGAGTTTGCTGGAGCTTGTTCTTCTGACTTACTTATGACTGTATCAAGTATTCAAGGATCCAGATATCTTCAGGATGAATTTTTGGAATATAAACAACTGAATAAAACAAAATCAAGTCATAAAAAAGGATTATAAAACTACAGTACCAAGGCTACATCCCAAAAGCAGAGCAATGAAAACACAGAGTCTTTTTGTTGTTTGAGTTTAAAAAAAATTAAAAATTGATAGCTAATTATCCCTTTTTATATAGCTAAATGATTCACCTTAAACAAGCCTTTGTGAGAAGTTCCTGTAAAAACTGAAGATAAACCCAATAGATTTCTACACCAATTAAGTAAACTGTACAAAAATGAGTTGAATAACTAAATAATTCAATAGGAAATAATAGCTGCGCTATAGAATTTTTATGAACTTTTATTAAAGTATTACATTCTTATTACAGAGTACCATAGACTTGCATGAAAATTCTGCATAAGAAATTATAGTTCTCTACTAAAATCTGAGCTTCTCTCTAAGTAGGGATAATTTCAGATTATCATAAAATATGCTATTTTGTATTATGATCATAATTATTTGCTCACATCATTGATTTTTTGAGTCCTATCTCCCACTTTTGGTGAAGAAGACAAGAATGAACCGAGTAGATCAGCCAAAAGCTTGCAGACAAAAAACCAAAATATATTCCCAGCCTCAGAAAATGAAGACTTTCCATTAACTGGTAATACTGTGTCTTTTTCTTGACATCTTAAAACAACCTATTAGGCAAGCACAAATAATGCAAGCCCCGGCCTGCAAAAAAAAAAAAAATACTTGGAAAGAATATATGAGACCTTTATATTGTTAGAGGTTTTTTTCTAAATCCACATTAAAAAACCCCAAAACCAACAGCAACAAAACCACGTGCTTCTCCTTGGTGTGCCATAGAGGGGAAGGGTTTCGGAGCCCCACAGGGTAACCTTTTTGCTGTCAGCAGTCGAGCGGGGGATAGCCGCAGAATTAGCTCAGATGATGGTGATGTGTAAGCAGTTTCCCTGACTCCTTGTCCTCTGTCCGTCGTTTCCTTCAATGAGTAGCTGCCCCGTGTCTTTGCTCCTGAACCACTAGGGAGAAGAATTCATGAGTTTTAAGTCCTATTAATGTCTGAGAGGGTTGCAGGTCCTGACTGCAGGAGAACTCTGTGCTGCATCCTGCCCTTATATCTGAGGACACCTTTTTTTTTTTTTTTTTTCCCTTTAAAAGTGACATACTAAATTCAGCACTTGGAAACTTAAGATTTAAATTAAAACCTTGAGATTTAAATGTGTTTCCCAGATAATCCACAACACAAAGCGGAAGATTCAGCAAACTAAGTTTCTCCTTTTGGCTCACAAAACTTCCTGAAGGCCGAAGTAGCTCCTTTTCTGGAGAAGAACTCTGCAATTTGATTGTGTAAGGTCATGGCAACAGCAGCTGGAACACATGGCCAGAGATGACCCTGGTCGTGATGCCTGTGGGGTACTTTTTTATGAATTTGGGGTAATTTGTGGTGAAGGGGAATTCGGATTAAAACTGGTTGCTTAAGATTTTCATCCAAGAAGATAAAAAAAATATAAGAATTTGCAGATTAATATGATCTTTAACACCTAAAGAAAAAAATAAAGAGGTCCTCATTAACTTGTGGAATTGACCCAGGGTGTGAACTATAAGAATCTGGCTTTTGGGATTCAGATTTGATTCATCATCGTCTCTCTCCCTGAGTCTCCACAAGGCTTTTAAGAGGTTTTGGCTAATCACACCTCTGGAGTGCAATTCTGCGCACATACCCTGCTCTTTAACATGCAGCTTCTGACCATTGACCAAAGAAGGAACCTGAAGGGTTAACTCGGCATAGTCAGAGAACTTCAAATAGCTAAATGTAAACAAAGCACATCATACCATGTGCAACTGTTACTTAGGAGCTCCTTTCAGCATGTCTGATTATCACTGTTGCCTTAGGACCCTTCATTTTTTCCTGGAGAAGATAGTACAATAGCTTAGAACAGGAAATTATTAATCCCTGACAATTTTCCCTGCAGTGGATTTTAACAAGATTCTCCCTGTTGTACCAGATATAACCTACATTGTTTGCAAAAGTACTGTGATGCCTTAGAAAAGAAGCTGTCATCATTCAGTGCCATCCCCACTTTTTATCTGTCCATTAATTGTCTATATATCAGGCAACAGGTATTTCAAGCAAGCATATTCTGGTCGCAGTGCTCCCCGGTCTGCCCACATCTGCCGAACTCTTCATTTTACCGTATCAAGATGCCACAGGAGAAAATAAAAGAACAGCAGCAGACCTGTCACAGGTATTGTGCCCATTACTTGGGGAAGTGTATGTTTATGCCTTTGTGTAGATATATATATATATGCACACACACACACACACATATGGGATTTCCAAGAGAAGGTAGAACAAATAATTGTGGTACAAATGCAGCTGATTCACTGAGGTCTAAAGAATAACTGTGGTACTTGGTACCTCCTCTTTGGGGTTTTTTGGTTGGTTTCTGGTGGTGTTGTTTGTTAGGTTTTTTTCCTCCCAAACACTGGAAACAGGGTTTGGAGCTGTAGAGAGTGGAGTCTCTTGTTTGTGTTCCCTCAGCTGTGTTAAATTGGCATAAATTTGTATGATGTCCTGTCTCTCTCTTAGAAGATCCGTTCTACTTCATGGAGGTAGGAAGAAAACAGGAAGGATTTTGGGGATGACTCCTGCCAACAGGAGCTGGAGTAGCCTCATAAGGCAAAGTTTATGAGGCTGTCAAGAGTCTGAGGAAGCACTGGAGGACAGGGCTGGATGGTAGACCTGGGCAGATCAATACTTCATTACTTTAAGACACGAGGATGGGGTTGGATTGTCTGCCATCTTCAGGATGCTGGCAGGGGGTTGATCCCCTCTGTATTGTTTTCTCTGTGCAAGGCTGAAGCAGGTTATGACAACTGGAGGACTGTAGCTCCCTGCAAGCTCACACGGTCCTGCCCACCGGGTGGGCCTAACGTGATTAGGACTAAAAGATAAAACACTGTGCTGGGCAAAAAATCCCAAAATAGCACTCAGCCGATGACCTCGGATTCCAAGGGCAAAGATAACGAGCCCTGAGTGAAGCACCACTGTACCTCTGCCTCCGCTTACGGCGTGTCTGTGGCTCAAGCAGACATACTAACTATGGGTATGGGCTGTACGAGCACTGGGGTAGAGGGTGTCGTCAGCTCACAGATCGCAGCCTCAGTGCTACGGTGAAATCCTCAGCTTTGCTAGATGCCTGCTACTCCCCTGGGTGGCACAAGGGATTTATCATTTCTCTTTGGATTTGTCCCGCAATTTGAGAATGAGTGAAGTCTTCCCATCAGTGAATGCATCAACAGTATCTTCCCCTTCTTGTATTCTGGTTTCTAATAGCCTTTTCTGCTGTTATGAGCTGCTGCAATTGCCTCTTGCAGTGGTCTTGTTAACTTAGCCTTGCTAACTATCTGCGGACCTCAAACCACTAGGTCACCCATGTCCTTAAACTTTCCCTTGCTCAGCATCCTTAGCCATCATCTTTTTTTGACAAATTACTTTCCTCTGCAGTTTTCACCACCCATGTAATAAACAAAAAAGATGGAGATTTACTGCTCTGCAAAACCTTTCCTCCCATCCCACTTCTCTTTTCCTCTATCACAAATTGGCAAGGAAGCCAGTCCATAAACTTTCAGATTTACATCTGACCCAGCTCCCCTCCAGCATTCCCCGGCTTATTATATTTTGCCAATTACTCCCTCTCTTTGTCCCTTTCTTTTTTCCCCTTGTAAAAACGAGTCTCTGCGGCTGTAGAGAAAGGAAGCCCTGGCAGTGCTCTCATGACTGTTTTTCTGGAGAAGAAGAAATGTAATTTTCAGTGGGACTCCAGCAACTTCTCTGGCATCCTGCAGGGTCCAAACGGTGGCTTTTGAAGAGAGGGAAATTATTTGCCATTTGCAGCCAGCTGTTTCTTGTGGAGAAGCATCTCCCCAGCTCCCATCAGGATGATCAGAATGGTTTTCTTACCAGTCTGTGGTTACTGCATTCCCCTTCCTAGTTACTCTAGTAGGAAATGGCATTGTTTTCAGTGGGAATGGCCTAAGGAGGGCCCCAAAATGTGTCTCTGCCCTCAGCTCTGAAGCATATTCTGATACTGTTCCTGTTTTGTCATCCATTTGGCCTGCAATCCTTCACTATCCCTCTCCCAAAGTGTTTCAGAGCCCTTTCAAGAGCTTCTCCCTGTGCCTGAAGTCACTGGGATGAGTACTGGGAGCAGATGTTATTGCTTAAGTTGCTTTTTAGGTGCTTTTTGATGTATAGTGTTCTTTTTGGGTAGGAACAGAAATCTGTTTTGTGTTCATGAGCAAGCAACAAGCTATTCAGAGGCACGTATGTGAGTTTGTGTGTTTGCAGGTGCACACCCAAAGGAGTTATAGTTCTGGATGATTTTTTTGTAATTTCGAAGATAAACTTAAAAGTCTACAGGACCAAAACTGAAATAGTTTGCACAAACACTGCAATGGATAAGGTTTCTTAAGGAAGCGCTTAATTGTATTTTTTCCTTTTTTTATTTTATGGTGTCATCTCACCCATGGAAGATACTCTGCAAACCTGGGACTTGTGGTAAGCCTGTCCAGAGACACAGCGACAAATAGCTTCTGTCCCTGAAACACTTGCAGTCATAACAGATCAGAAATAGAAATAGAAATTTCTGTTTCTGTTCTGCAAAAGCCCTTGTTTCAGTACCCAAGGGAGGGAAAACCTAACTAGTCAAAATCAAAAGTTGGTGAAACACCACAGAAGGGCAGAAAACCCACCACGCACCCTGTAGACACAGATTTACTGGGAGGATGGAGTGTGCTGTAGCCCCCTCCTTCTCCTCCCCACCTATTAGAGCCTCCTGAAGTCGGCGTCCGTACTTACAATCATATGACAGGGATGGGGTGATATGGGCCTGAACCCCCCCTGTTCACATGCCAAGTACCAGAACAGAGGCGAGAGACCCTCTGTGGGCTTGATGGTCTGCCCATCCCGCCTGGGTCGGAAAGGGAGAAGCCACATAAATCATGCAAGGGATGCACAAGTTCTGCAGGGCTAGGGACAGCCGGTGGGGTGGGAGGAAGGGAAAAGCGATAGAAAGAGTAGCTGAAGAGGGAATTCAAATGACACCTCCCCACATGAAGCTCCTGATGTTGCTGCAGGCCGTGTCTATCACAGAGCGCCTGCGAGGGCTTAGGGGAGCTTGCTTAACCAAGCTGTATTTCATCACCTGATCCAGGCCATTATTCCGCCCTGGGAACAACGACAGGGATATGTGGTTTTGTGGACTTTCACATTTATCAGTAATCTAATGACCATGGGGGGCTTTCTTTCTTGCTGTTTCCCCTTGAGGCAGATTAAGCTGGCCTGGTTTTATCTGGTAGATACTCATTTGGCTTTTTAAGCATACCTTTGGGTCTCTCTGTCCAGCCGCTCTGTGGTCTCTGGGTACATAATTCCCATTGACTTCAGAGGCAGCTAAATGTCCTCTGTCCCTTGAAAATCTAGGTCTTAGTTCCCCATTTGTCAAAACCTATTGTACTAGACTGTGCTACTCATATTTTATGAGTCTAAACACATTAAGTCATGAATTGCTGGGTACAATAATAGTGGGACTATGGAAGTTGTCCTAGCCCCAGCATCACACTTGACAAATACACATTTCCATGCAGTTTTCCATTAGGGTGGTGCTCATGCTCCTGTTGAGACTGTGGTTAGATGGGAGATGTCATTTTCTCCTTGAGCTAATGTACCACTCTCATTCACGTTCCCCAAATTATTTGTTTTTGTATACACACAGTACCAATTATTGTCATATCTGTTTGCAGACTACATTTAGAAATGTGAACTCTGCATTCCTGATATTTCCCATGGGAGGCTAAAGTACCTTGTAAAAAGTTTAACTGCTGTTGTCAGCTGAAAAAAAAAAGGCTAAGTGTGAGAGTGGAGAAGTTTTCTCCATGTGCAGCATGGGACAATTCCACCTAATACATACAGACAGAATTTTTGAGCACCCCAGATTACTTGATCCACTCCAGTTTCTGAAGTCAGTGTAAACTTTTTCTCCACAGCTTCATAAAAATCAAAAGGCCTTTTCATCCTGCAGAATCCCAAAATATTTTGAATATTCAAAAAATCTTGCATTTATGACCAGAATATTGTGACTTTGTTTTTTTGTTTTTTTGTTTTTTTTAATATTAGTTCACTTGGTTAATTTTACTCTATTCACAGCAACTGAGGACAGACTACCAACCTGCTTAAAAATGTAGAAATAATTGAGAGTAGTAAAATTCTGCTGTTTGATTTTCATGTTGTTACTACAACACCACTGAAATATCCCAAATCTTGCAAAAACAGCCCCCCAGAATTGCCGTTGGCCACTTGGGCAGGCAGGCGGTTGTTACACCATCTCTGTGGTCGGGCTTGGGGAACGCGATGCTTACAGAATTCAGATCTGCTGCTTCAAAAGCAACGAGTGCTTTCTCTTCGGTGAAAGGCAAACATCTAATCAGTAGCATTTCAAATAATTTTTGAGTAATTTTTGGCACTAATCCAATTCAGAATGAACGCGTGGTAGGAAGATAATCTACTTGCAGTTCAGTAGAGGGCAGTGCTACAAACACAC
Organism: Rhinoptilus africanus; assembly: GCA_013400135.1. NCBI lineage: Eukaryota > Metazoa > Chordata > Aves > Charadriiformes > Glareolidae > Rhinoptilus > Rhinoptilus africanus. The sequence continues at coordinate 1,104,361 of VXBO01014855.1, forward strand.
AGATACAATTACTCAATTTATTTCAGTGTACAATTTTACTCTATAGGAAGTTTCTGAAGGGTTGCCTTTCTATTTATGCATTTCACAAATTATCTTCTCTCCGTGTTTGAGGCTTTATGTCAAGCATAGGAGTTGTGTCTCCTGTTAGTCAAATGAGGTGTAAGGAGAAGATACACGAGAACTCTAAAGTGATGTTTTCATATCAAGTAAAGGTTGTAGTGCTTTCATGCATTTCCTCTTAGTTCTCGTTTGCATGCTTTTACCTGGCCTATTCAAAATAACCCTAAAAGCAGAGTGCAAAATAGATGTAGGAGCAACTAGTTAATGACAGTTGAAGCCATTAATCTTCTCTCTGAGAAGAGCTGTCATGGGTGCAGCGAGCGTGATGAGTCTTTGGCAAGTGGCAGCACCAGCTGATTGGTAGCCAACTGTGCTCAACCCGTTGCAGCTGTGGCCAGTGCCTGTATCCAGCCAAAGAGATGGGAAATGACATGGATGAGTGAATATCAAATGGGCAGTGATGAACCGAGGAGATGAAATGCCTCTGGCAAATTTAACACTATGGAGACTGGCATTCAGGAAGCCTGTATGTGTAAATGTCTTAGCATTCTTTCCTTAAAGCAGATTTAGTTTTACTTCTGCTTCATTGCAGGTGATGGAGCTTCTGTCTCTTTTTTAGAATTTTTTTTCACCCACCCTCCTAAGCTTTAGTGTTTTAGCGTATTTACTTTCACTACTTTTCTTTTCTCTGATGTATTTCAGATGTATGAGCCTGCCAACAAAATATTTTAGCAACCAGATCATGTCAGTGAACGCTTTCAAATCTTACAGAAAATGGTGCCAATCAGTCCTGGAAATTAAATTCCGGGAAGAGGGGTAAACCATCTAGTGTTTACTAGGAGAGACTTTTTTTAGCATCTCTACCTTTGCATGCAGACCGAGTCTTCCACTGGGTGCTTAGGGAAGGTTGGGCCAGTATTTAAGAAGTAAAGGCAGGTGGGGAGAGAATGGAAGAGTATGAACCAGAAGACCTTGTACCAAAGCCTTTTTTCCTTAGCCAGCTATTCTTGATCAGCTGCTTGTGTGCTGTAGAAGAGGCTGGCTATATATCTGGTCTTTATCTTTAACTCCTGCCATGTGACAATCAGCCCTCTCGCCTGCTCTTCTCTCACTCCGTGTACAGAGCAGCCCCTGATTCCCAGGACTCCTTCTGGTCACCGTTGTTCGTCTAAAGTTGATCCTGACTTTTATGTCCAGGTTCTCTCTGGGTTCGTATCTGCTGCTCATTTCTTGTCCCAGAGGAACCACAGGGATGTCCTCCACCTGGCGCTTTCACGGTATCTCTGCATACTAATGGCAACTTGAATTTAGTATCTTTCATTAAAAGATCTCAAGAAATTCCCGCTGGACCCTGTAAGTCAGGGTTTATGCTATTTTCAGTGCTCAGACAAACAAGCTTTAGAGGCCTCGTGTGAAGTAACCAAGGTTATGCAGGGCGAGTGGCACAGTTTAAAGTAATCCAGGTTTGCCCTGACTCCTGATTCACTTTTGTAATGCTGGTTCAAGTTGCTTCCTACCAATCAATGTGCATAATTCTTTCCTTAGTTGTTTATTGATTCACTCAATGAATGGAATAGAAGTGTAGCACTCATTAGTTGAGATCCTTACACAGTATCTATAAAATTATCCAGATTCTTAGCTAGTACATACTGGCGCAGTTGAATCACATTCAATTTACACCAGAGGTTTCGAAATTCAATAATGGTATGGGAAAATGCCCTTCTGAGTGATAATTCTCTTTCTTGGTGCACATGGTTCTTTCACAGTCCTAATTCTGACAAAATGCTAAGAGAAGCCAAATTAATTTTTGTTTTGTTCCGTTTTTAAATTGGAATCTCTTTTTTTCCTTCACAAATTGTCTGTTATTATTATTCATTATGTGTCCTTTGATGAAAAATGATACATGAAGAATGGTTTCTATTACTGAATTATTTTTGCACATCATGCTTAATTCTGCAAATGAAGCAGATAAAGTCAATGAGGCTCAGTTAAGGACCAAAACTAATTCTGAAAGCTAATTATTTTCACAAGGGAGACTCTTGAAGACTATAAATTAGGAGGTTGCTATTCTAAGAAGTTTTGTCTTAGCTGAGTTAGTTGCATCTCCAGGAGTGAGAGAGGAACAGGGACAGGCCTGTGGCCAACCTGTTCCTATCAAGAAGGTCTAGCTGTTCAATTGGAGTTGCACGGCTATTTTTGAAACAGGCCAAAGTACTTAGATGTTTTCTTATCTGCTCTTTTAAGCAAAAATGCCTCCATGGTGCCACTTTGAATGCAGAAATACAGGGAGGCACAACACCCAAAATGTTTCCCATTGAAACCTTTTCATTACCTCGGTGACTGAGATCAGCCTTTGTGTGGAGATTTACTTCAAAGACACTTTATTAATGTTGTAAGCAAATTATATGAGCCGGAACCACTCCTAGGTGAAAGTCTGATAACCTGTGATCCGCTGAGCTAGAGATAGACCTCATAGAATAAGAAAGGCAGAAGAGCCACTTCTCCAGTCTCAAAGTGAGCGTCCTGAGTGAGTGATCTGCGGTTCACGGATCCTCTTGGGACCTTGCAAGGACCAGAAACATTGTCAGGTCCAACTTTGGAGAGCAGTGTCCAGTCCCAATGTGAATTTGGCCCTTTGGCTGTGTGTAACCTGCCCATTGACCTCAAATACTGACATTTGTAAACCGCTGTGTGTGGTTTCTATTTCAGATAATTTTTAGAAGCATAGAAATACATTTTTGTCCCTCTTTCTATACTGCCTATATGTCTATTTCGAAGAGAATCTGACTTTCCACTTAAAGAGAAATGAAAATATTGTACTAAGCAAGCAAACATTTTAAAAACATGTCTGAATGCATCTGTTCTTCCCTCAGAAGTGTGTGTCAGGAATCTCCAGAGCTGCCTCAGGAAGGCAGATGTCTGATTCTCACAAGAACTTCTGGTGCTTTTGAAGGTCTCAGGCTGTTATTCCTTTCTTGACTTGTTCAGATTCCATAAAGACCCAGGCAAAAAAGCTGCACCCAAAAAGCCAGTGGGAGAGAATATAATTAATTGAGCCAAGGAAATATGCTGTATACTCTGAGCAGCGTGAGCAGTTGCTGCCTGCTTTGACACTTTGCATATAGTCCTGAAATAGTGACGGCTATTTCAAGCTTCTGCTGAGATACTGATGGTTTCAGGCAGAAATAATTTCATTCTGAGTTGCATTTGTACAGGATGTAGTACAATGAGGTCCTCATTCATGATCAAGTAACACTGCAATACAGTAATAAACCACAGGTTGTGACTGTTTCTCTCTGCCTTTCTTCCTTTTTCTTACTGCCTTCACTCTTACTGCCTCTCCCCTTCCTATTATTCCTTTTCTTCGGCTTGCCAGGCAGGAATATTGGTTGAGCTTCTCTCACACACTCAGCTTGCCTGCGGGGAGGCTGCCGCGGCACCTCTCAGCTGTAATGCCCCTGCCGCTGCGGTTGCTTTGCCCTGCTCCCTCTGTGCCGCAGGAGTCCTCGGGCAGGCTGGGCCAGATCTCAGTGTCCCTTCGTGCCACTGGTGCCCAACAACGTCTCTGGGCCCTTCTCATGCTGGCTTTCACGAGGTTCTCCTATTCTTCCATTTCTTGCCCGACCCCTGATGAAACCATTCTCCAGTACTAGATAGCAACCTGTGCTAGCTGCAGTGCCAGCTACACATCGCGCTCAGCCTCTTCTTGGGTAGAAAGCATCACATAGGGGTGTTACCCCTGCTGTTTCCCTGACCATTTCCTGCAGCTATCACAATGTGTTGAAGAGGAATGACACAATGCGGTTGGCTCTTTTCTTCAGTTTTCTGCCTTGTGGTTGCTTTTTTTCCTAGGGTCAGCTGCTCCAGCATCAGGATCTCACAGCACAAAGGAAGACAATTCCTGCAGGGGTATGGGGAAGAGCTGTTAGGTCATCTTTGGGACTGGAAATGGCCAGGATGATATTTTTCCCATGATTTACATGAGCTGTTGATGTACCTGGTTTACACCATATCAACCTGCATCTGTTGCTCTAGTTTTAGAGATTAAGCACTCTTTATAGCTGTCAGTCCTGGTTATTAATATGCTCAAATTCTTAAAGAGGGATATAATTTGCTTCCCAGGCTTTCTTCATGTACTGCACATCTTTGTGTCACCATCCCTGCAGCTCTGAGCTCAGCAGATGGCTCTTTGTAAGCAGGTGGTATTTTTTCGTGCTATAGGAAGAAATATATTTACTGCTCATTCTGGCACTCATGAAAAAATTGTAAACTTTAAAGAGATATATTAAAAATATAAATAATATGCCTGTGAGAGTTATTGCCAAATTGATTTTGGACCAAAGGCACCTATTCAAGTGATCAGCAGCCAGAAATGAAGTGTACAAGCCAAGAGTATTGAAAGAACCATTAAGAATGTTAAAAAAAATAAAAGAGGCAGATAAATCTCGTACTGTGATGAATGATAGCCAAGGAACATCTAATCATATCTGGGTAGCATTTACTGAAATAACTCAACCAGACTAAAATGAAGAACATGAAAAAGATGGTGTAAAAATTATTGGAATGTTCTTTTTTCTGACAATTTTTCATTAATCTTCAAGAAGGAATAAGGATTTATTTAAAACAAATTAAATTAAGTGGTGAGCACTATAATACGGTTCCTCTTGATCTTGGTATGGCTGTAAAACCATAAGGTTCTCCGCAACTGCATTTTAAGGGTTGGGTGGTGGGAGGAGAAGGGGGACTGCAGTTTTCCAACCACCTCTCCCTAATGAACCAACACGCAGAACACTGGCTATGTCCCATTGGAAAATTGCTCACTGCTGTAAGAAAATGTGAAATTCATGAAACATCTGTCAAATGAACATGCAAAAGACATACAACAAACTATCAACACCATATCTATAGAATTGAATTCCTTGAATAATCTATCTGTATCTTTTGCCTTCCGGTCACAAGTGGTGTCCCCCAGGGATCGGTGCTGGGG
>VXBO01014855.1:1114372-1186607 GCA_013400135.1 Rhinoptilus africanus
GGGTCCTCCTTCTTGCCCTTTTTGAAGACTGGAGTGACATTGGCTTTCCTCCAGTCTTCAGGCACCTCGCCTGTTCTCCAGGACCTTTCAAAGATGGTGGAGAGCGGCCCAGCAATGACATCCGCCAGCTCCTTCAGCACCCTCGGGTGTATCCCATCAGGGCCCATGGACTTCTGAATGTCTAACTGACCTAACTGATCCCTCACTTGGTCCTCCTCCACCCAGGGGAAGTCTTCCTCTTTCCCCATTACTTTCCCCAAGGCCTGGGGCTCTTGAGGGCTGGGCTGAGCAGTAAAGACCGAGGCAAAGAAGGCATTCAATAACTCCGCCTTCTCCGCATCCTCCGTCACCATGGCTCCTGTGTCGGTCAACAGTGGGCCCACAGCTTCTCTGGTCTTCCTTTTGCCTTCAATATACTTGAAGAAGCCCTTCCTGTTGAGCCTGACATCCCTTGCCAGGTTTAGTTCCAAGGCGGCCTTGGCTTTCCTTGTTTCATCCCTGCACGCTCTGTCAGTGTCCTTGTAATCTTCCCAAGGGGTTAGGCCATTCTTCCACTTAGTGTAAACAAGTGACAGCCTATGACAGCCTGTGTTTTTCTAAGTGCATACATATATATACGTATGCCTACATTTATGTCCCCGTGCCTCAGTGCCCATGTGTGTTCCCCCTGTGTGAGTGCCTGGTCATGCACAGCAGCAATTTCTGCAGCAGAGAAGCTGCAGGGAACAAAAGCGCGGGTATCTGAAGTAGCTTGGTGTGGATATTCAAACAGGACTTGTAGAAATGTGCCTCGCTATGTGAGCATGTGCCTTCCCTGGAGCATGGAAGAATGACAGCTGCTGGCCTCAGCACGCTTCCCACCTCCGTCTCCTTTGTTCAGTCCACAGTGCAGCACGGATTCATTTATGGCAATGAGGGACAATAGACTGCAATCCCTTCATCATGTTCATTCCTTCTTCTCGTGAAAAACACCCACCAAACCAGTGTCCTCAACCCAACAGACAGCCACCTCAACTCTAAGGCAGAGTAAAATATGCCAGTATTCCTCACAAAGCCGTTAAATAGCTGTTTACTACCATACTCTCGGCACAGCGTTACAGCAAGAGCAGTGAGTGATGCTGAGCCTGAATCGGTGGGAGAGCCCCTCTGTCATCCCCCAGAACTGCAGAGACGCACTAAGCACAGCCACCAAGGGGACAGAGTGGAGATGTGTGAGGAATTCGTGATAAGGGATCGTTCCACCCTGTGCCTCGCCTTCCTGAGGATAGCCTGTTTGATGTGGGAACAAGAGTTTTGCCACTTCTCTGTAAATTTTGGCTTTATCAGGCAGGGTGTGACAGCTGAAAACGTGTGTGTGTGTCTGATGTGTGCCTGAGGAAGTGTTTGCTTGTGTGTGCGTGTCTTCTTGTGTCCGCTGGCTCTGGTTTAGGATGTGTCTGTTCAGTGCATGTGAGGAGGGGCGAGAGGAAGAGGATGTGTATGGCAGCGGCTCGAGTTCACCGTCGTAGCTTTGCAGAGGAGGGCACTACCTGTGCAATGCCAGATAGAGGCGGTGGGTGAGGATGTGCATCAGCTCTGGGTAATGGCACAGCTACAGCCGCGTGTCTGTCTGCACTGCGTGCTGTTACTGCCTGCATGAACGACTGAGACTGACGGGCCTACGTGTATCCCTTTGTGGATGCTAGATGTCTTTCTGTTTGTGTGTGTGTGTGGTGGAAACTGTCTCTATTTAATACAATTTAATCTGGATTTCTGGGAAAGCCATGCCTCTGGCTGGTTTGTGTGGTCTTACTTAGCAAGGGGCTATGAAAGGTGGTGCACAAAACTCTGAAGAGAAGCACAGAGGGAATTTTTGCTTTATTAGGGGTTTTATTTTTTTTTTTCTTGAATCTGCACACTCTCCAGCCTGGAAGACTTGGAGAAAGAGCAGGGCATTGGCAGAAAGAGGGTAGAATGTGTTCACAAGAGTAGGAAGAGGATAAAGGGAGAAACTGAAAATGTCAGAAGTGTGAAAAGAGTTTGCCGTGATAAAGCATGGATGGGGAGGCAGCGTCTGAGAAGGGCACTGGACTTCTGCTCAGGAAGGGAGAGGACAACTGTTGCTTCAGTAAAATTGACAACCCGGTTGCTTGTTATTCACTATGCGTTGGGAGCTACCCAAACTAGCTCTGAGCAAAATAGAAAGTCAGCATGACAAGCTAGCCCATGGGTAGCCCCAGGATCATCCAGAAAATCCTAGTTTTAGTACCCAAGTGACCTCATTTGCAACTACCTCAGGTAATTGTCTGCAATATGAGAGAGTGTGTTTCAGACAGTCCTTTAATAGGCCAGAGAGGAGAGGTCTCTAAGGAGAAAGCTATGGGGTAAGTTGAGCACCATAGGCGGTGTGAACCCAGGTTTCTTCCTAGCTGGATTAGAAAGGGAGAAAGCCTGGAGATGTGTGGACAGGCAAGGTCTGGGAGCAGCTCCAATCTTCTCTGCCTTTTCTTGCAGCTCCCCTGGTGGACCTTACTCCCAGTCACAGCGGTTCAGCTATGCTGATGCTCCTCTCTGTGGTTTTTGTGGGACTAGCCGTGTTCGTAATCTACAAGTTCAAAAGGTATGACCCTCCCTGAGCCATGTCCTTCTCACCATTGTTGCCTTTCACTGAGGTGCTTGGGGTTTGTTTTGCTGGGTTTTCTTTTTTGCAGAGATTTGTTTCTTGGTTTGTAAAAGCTGATGCTACATCATCTGCCAGAGTACCCCACAATGATGGTTTCTGTTAATGTTTTAGGAAGATTCCTGGCCTTAATATATATGCACAGATGCAGAATGAAAAAGATCAAGAGATGGTCAGTCCAGTCAGTCAGAGCGAAAGCATACCTAATGTCCCTCAGAGTGAGCTGATGAGCCCTGAGCAACTAGTAGATGAGAAGTTGGAAGTCCGGCCCATAGGTAAATAACTTGCAGCATCCCACAGCTGGTCAGACTCCGACCGGTAATTGGCTAACCCTTTTCTCAGCCTCCCCCTTCCTGTACTCCTGCACACTCCTCCTCCCATCCTCTTCCGCTGCAGCGTTAGTTTTGCTAAAGGAAACCTTGCTAACTCTCCCCTCTCCCTCAGTGCCATGTGATGAAAAGGAGGGGAACGACTTTAGGCTTTTTCTCTCTCCTAGTTGCTCTGTGTAGATCCCCTCCCCTTCTCAAAAATCCTGCTGGCACTTAACTTGCGCTATACGGCAATTTAATTTATTTTGCTGGGGCTGATGTAGTTGCGGGGCTAAACCCCACACCCGAGGCATATCCAGGAGAACTTCAGCCACCCTCACCTGGAACATGGAGGTGGGCAGGTGATTCGGTAAGTCAGAGCTAAAGGCTGAATATTTGCTGATATTTTGACTGCTGTGGCTTTTGGGCTGTGCCAGACCTTGTTGCCAGCAGCAATGCTAGCCTGGCTGATTCCCAGGGAAATCGAGCAAAGCCTGGGATCTCAGCATTGGACGGCTGGGTGTGCTCTCAGGCTGATTTCTCCCCCAGGCCTCTGTGGTTGTAAATTTGCAAAGCAGGCTTGCATAGGACCTAAAGTGAATAGGCTTGCAGTGGGCATACCAGAATCAGCCCCGCTTTCGCTCATGCTTACATGTTTTCTCTTCCCCTGACTGTGGTGAAAGTGTTCGGGCGGAGCAGGGAGGTTTCAGCCTGGGGACAGGAGCTGCCAAAGCCAGCATTGCTCGGGACCCCTGCAAATACGGACATGGACCTATTTTAGAGGAATTATAGCTGTTCTCGCTCAGACCCGAGTGAGGCATAGTCGTAACTGACATCCCTTATTTGGACAATTGCATCCACTTAACCAAACTTTAGATCCTACCTGAGGATGTCCCCAAATTCCGTGGGAGTGTTTGCTAAAGCAGGCTTGGTGTCAGAGCTTCTGCAGAGTGGGAGCAAGGGGAAGGGTAGTTCAAGGAGGGAGTGTGGTGTGCTAAGATTATGGCCTGTGAAACAACCTGGGAGGAAAAAAGAAGAAAGTCTCTTGATGAAACTGATGTCTAAACTGGAAGCCCCACTGCAATCAGTGCTGATCTCTCCTCACCTGTTCACCAAGGGAGATCTGGTAGCTATTAAAAGCTTTTAAGCAGCTATTCATCAGCAGACCTGGACATCCCTGCTTAGCAGAACACAGGATGGAGTGAGGGGACCAACCTTCCCATGTGGTGTTCCCCATACAGAGCAACCCCAGGCCACAGTCCAGAACCCAAGGAAAGGAAATGCAACCAAGGTAGTCTGGACAGAGGACTTCCAAAAGGCTTGTGGATCACCAAGAGGTTTCAAGCCAAGACCCGGAGCGGTGGGTCCTAAACTTTAACAATTCTTTTTTTCCTTTGTTTTTCTTTCTTTTTCCCCCAGAAACCTCCAAGACAAAATTGATGTAAGATGCTAAGGGAGAAACACCCAATTTCAGGCCAGGAACTCTCCTGGTAGAGCCTGATGTGCTTTGGGCTTCCCTTTTCTAAAAGTATGTGGTGTCTGTGGTTCACACGGCTCCGGAGGTAGGGAAACACACATTTTCACAGGTCTCAGACTGAAGTGGCGAGAGTCAGTCACCTGCTGGCTCTATTCAATGCAGCTTCAGAACGGCTCTTACTGGTGTGGGAAACTAATCAACTAATCCCTCGATGCCTCTGGGATAAGAGCACTGAAAAGCCAATTTGGGGGATAGGTTTTCATTTGGTGCAACTACAGTATTTCTGGCTTTCTACAATAGCCAGCACTTTGTGTGTTTCTCAGCTGTGCTAGTGGACACTGTATTGAACCAGGAATTGGCCTTTTATAACTCCTTGGTTCGCGCCTGTAACTGCACTAGTGAGGACAAAAGGTAAATGTGTGAGGTACATAGACTCAATTCTCTATCAAAAGGAATCAGTCCAACAAACTTCCTAAGAGCGTTTTTCCATCCTGTCAGTAAGATGAATGAGGAAACTGAATCAGAGCTCATTGACAAAATGAAAAGGTCTGGACCTACATGTGAACAGAATAGAGAGTGCAAAGGCTCTTCACTCTCCTACACAACCACCTCATCTGTTTCTGGAAATCAGCAATTTCTTTTTTAATGAGTTTTCTTTCTTTTGGGAAAACAAAGCAAGACTGTAATTGGGTGTTTCTCCTTTGTATGCTTGTTCAGAAGCCAGGTTGTTTCAACCCCTTTGACTAACATTCAGGGATCCTTCCTTGGAGGAATCTGAATGAATGTCCTTGGAACATTTAATTTTCTCTCCAAACTCTGGCAGCAAAAAACCCACAGTTCCTGTTTTCTGGATGTGAGTGGTTTAGGTTCTTTTGCAAATGCAAAGTTTAAGGCTATTTATGAAATCTCCAACACCTTATCATTGCAAATGAGTTACACGTTTCCTCTGGGGACCTCAACCCCTCCTTCCCTCCACCCCTCTGCTCTGGCCTCTCCCTCTTCTGTTCAATATGGGTGAATCATCTTCATTAGCGAAAGAACAGGACATCACCTTCAGTGTTTTGAATGGCAAGAAAACATTTCTGGGAAGAAGGAGTCAGTCTGGAACAGTTGAATCCCAAAGGCCAGCAAGGTGATACCTTCAGACATCTTCCTTGGCTAAACACTTGTTATTTACTGACTCTTCTTATTTTGTTCTTTCTTTGCCACAGGAAGTATTTCCACAGCTGCTGAGCCCCAGAGCACAAAAGAAATCCCTTCCTATGTAAATGGTTGAATTGAGGACACCGATAAATATCTATATCTAAAAAGAGAGGAGAACTCACTGCATTTGGACTTTTTAATTCTTCAGATGACAAAGGGTTTTTAGCTTTAAGCCTGTGCATGTGGACATTATACAGAGACCATAGTGGAACTGCGTTGTACAGGTGTTCAATTTTAGTGGGGGGTGGGGGGAGCAGAACTGGTACCACTATTCACTCCTGCGGCCCTTCCCCTCACCCCTCCACTCTCTCTTTTTTCTGATCTGTCTCTAATTTGTAGAAAATTCATAATGATATAGGCCAAGAATATGCATGGGGGTNGATTTAACTGCTCTTTTAGCACTTTGGGCTGCGGGAGGGCTAGCAAACTTTCATAGGGCACACAAAAAGTCACACTGGAGTTTAAAGGCACCGAAAATATTCTTGGTCAGTCGGGTTTATGTCTTTGTTTGGAGTCTGCCCTTCGCTCTCTAGCTGCAGCTGCTGCCTGTGCCCCACGGCTGCGAGGAGCCGAGCGCGAGCGCGGGCCATCCCAACCAAAAGGACAGGCTCTTTCTTAAACAGCTCTTTCAGCCTACTCACCCCAAGGCATCCCACTGGGAGCACCGATGACATTTTGCCTGCTAACCTCGAATGGAACGCGCGTTACAGGCAGGAAGGTCTGTCCGTACTGCACTTGTAGGAGGTCATTGCTGGCATGAACTTACGCTGTACTTTGTACCAGCCTTACACCTTCAGTTCTGGCCAAGAGAAAGCCCTAGTGGCACCCCCAGCTGCATTTAGCGCTGATGTTTGGATTTCTGTGGAAAGCCCAGACTTTTGGGAGTCATCCCAAGGCCTGTCAGATTTTTCAAAGACACCTTGTCCGTAGAACAGGGAGCAGGGAAAGGTCTGTGCCGTTTCCCATGGCCGCCTTGGCACCCCCCCTTGGCTGCAGCTCCGCAGACTCCTGCCACTCTGGGCAGAGGAGGGAGAATAAAGGAGGATTTGGCCTGAGGTTGGTGCCATGCATTTTGAGCCCCAGCACCACAGGGCCGCTCTCGTACAAGATTTGATCTCTTACCAATAGCATAAGCTTGTTCCTTACGCTGCAGGACATGCTCACTTAGACCGCGGAAGGGATCGGCAGGAACGCGGGCTCGGCATACCCCCGACAGGTCCTCCCCGGACACCGGGTATCTGCCTGAAGCCTAACCTGTCCTTCCCACAGCTCTTGATTCCCAGCCCAGCTCAGGTAAGCTTAGCAGCAGGATTGTGGTTTGAAGTGCAGAGGGAGAAAGAGAATAACCAACACGTAACTGCATTAGGTGAAGGCAGATAGAGGCCGGTTCGTAATCGGCGTAGCACGCTTAGGAGGCACCCTGCTTCCTGACAGGAGTGGGCTTTGTTCGATAGACGCTGCGCATGGCGGCCTGAGTGACAAACAGGAGAAAGCATTGCCTTGGCACTCCTGTTGGCATTGCCCAGAGTCCCCGGGGCGGGGGCGGTGGGCTTGAATTCCTCTGTCCCAAATTGGGCACGAGCCCAAGCTGACCTACTTGCTGGCAAAGAAAAAAAGTGATACCAAGTGCAAGAACATTAGATAGGTAGCAGTTAAAGGATAACCACGGTCTGGAGTCCTCTGCCCCGTTCTGCAGGTCCTCTGAAGACAGGTAGAAACACAGCAGTTTGTATGGCTTTGCTATTGTCTTTGCAACTACAGCTTTAAGAAAGATGGGAAAGTTTTGGCAGCAACTGTATAATACTCCCCACTGAAGTCCAACATTAGCCAACTTATTTTTATAGTAAGCCAATCAAGAAGTTTTCCTATAGTGTTGGAACTATTTCTAATTTTAAATTACTTTTTTTAATGTACTTTTTCATCTTCTGTTTCCCTTTCGTTAAATACAATGTAGCGTAATGTATAATTGCTATTGTTTATTGCTTTTACAGTCATATTTATTAAACAGATTATGTCTCTAAATGAAGGCCTGTGGTTTTGTTGCTCATTTCAGCTCTTGCTTCCTGACGAATGACTAACAACGTTAAAATAGTAGGAAGGTGATAACTTCAAAAAGAAAGGGGTGTTCAGTAGAAGTGGGAGAGGGTGGTGACGGCATGCGTCTGAAAATAGAGTTCCTAGAAGCAAGGGGCCAATACTTTCTCAGTCCTCGGTCAGGGTGCTTTATAAAGTGAAGCTTGGTACTGTTATCTCCCTTTTAAGGGTGGGGAAGCTGAGGGGTGCAGAAGTGCAATGTTCTTTTTTCTGGTTTCCAAACAGGAATTCCAGCTCCATTCCCTGCCCGTGGTTTTCCTCCCCTATACACGCTGTCTGTTAAAGGTTCCTTTAAAATACCTTTTCTGAATACCCTTTTGCCAACACTGGTAAGGAAAAGTTTATAATATTCACGTTGGTGATTAATCAGGTTTTGCATGTGAAGAAAGTGAAGCACAGACAGTTTCTGTCAGCTTGCCAGATGACAGTGGATGCGTGTTGCTGAGAAAAAGAAAGAAAACAGAGCTTCTCTGCTTTTCCAGTCAGGATGTAACCGCCGGATCGTTCTGCCTCTTATAACTGCCTCCTGGTTCAGTTCTCTAGCCTTTTTTGTGCCCCTGGCATAAGAATTTATATATGAACATAAATAGTCGAAGATCCGAGGTTCAGGCATCATCAACAACCAGGGCCATGGCATGGCGCGTCAAGTCCAGGAATTATGAGTTTTCTTGTTGGAGAGTGTGTAGTTTTCACATCCTGGTCAAATCCCAGTATAATGACAATTACCAGCCTAAAATGTTAAATTGGCCACTGCAGCCTTTCTTGGCCTTTCATTCGGGCTGGAGGAAGGGCTGGCGCAGCCGTGGTGCCGTGACTCAGAGGTGTGTGCGTAGACGTAATCTGCTTTTATAGTTTAAGTGCCCACCTGAATTAGCAGGCATCTGTTCTGGCCATAAGCAGTAAGTCTGGTTTTGGCAAGCATTTCTAAAGCGTTTTCAGATCATTCTCTTCAGCTTGTTGTATGTCCTGAGGCAGACACTGATTGTTATTTGTAGTAGTTGTTTTCTGGTTTGTATAACAACACAGGGATTCGCTGCTAATGGCTGAACACTGAGGCAATAAACAAAGGGTATACCAAATATTTATAAAACCCAGTATGAATTTTCTCTGAGGATATTATCATACCTCGTAGGAGAATAAAACAAGTTCATTAGTCTCTGTCAGAAAGTGCAGGGAGTTTAAATATGGTTAAAAACTCAAATAAAATATTTTCCTAATTTGATGTTGATTCTCTGCCATCGTCTTAACTGCCATAAAACAGACGTACGGGTGGGACAGATATACTGGTTTCAGAAAGATTTATGCTGTTCCACCTAGCAGGACATTTGGGCTAAGATGCTGGATTGCCTTTCCCGGAAATCAGTAGGTGTTAGTGTTTAAATATTTTTGAGGGTCTAGGCCTCAAACAGTTGCTCGCTGTTAATATGTGGCTGTGTTTAATTGCTTAAACTTTTGCTGGAAAGCAAGAGCCTTAAAGCACCTGCTGAAATGCTTATGCAAATGAAGCGGGAATTTTCAGGGACCCTAAATGAACCCTGTCGTGGTCCTGTCAACTTCTGCCGAGAATTTCTGACAATTGCATTTAGTCTGGTTCCTAGAGCTGATAACAAGGGATTAGTATCTTATCTGTGCGCTGTCATCTCTCATTGAATGCATGGGAAGTTTCCTTGCCACATTATATCTCTAGGTACATTCAGTGTTTTAAATATGGTTTAAAACATTTTAAACCCCTGGTTGTAAAGCTACCACGTCCATGACATTAAAAAAGAAAACTTTATTTTCCTTCGGTTAATGAGATGCTGTCCTTGCATTTCTCCATGAAACAGAATAATAAAGCATGTGAATAAATAAAACCTAAGCTAGAACAGATCCTTTTCGATTACAGTGTTGGTATGATCCTGGCCATAATACCCAGAAGAAAAGGCTGGAATCAAATTGTTTTCTGATTGATAAGATCAAAGTGCTATCATATACCGAGTCATCATCAGCCTAAGAAATATGTTTCATCTGCACTTTTAACTTTAGCTGTTTCTTTTCCCTTATTTCCTACTGGGGAATAAGACTATTGATTTCTGCTCCCTGTGCTGAGAGTGGGACCTAGAGGAGATCCGTGTTGTGTATTTCTCAGTGTGAATTTCAAGCTGTTTTCCCTGTGCGCATTGTGGTGCAGCCACCCCGCTGCTCGGTGCTGTGTGCAGCAGAGGTGACGTTGTAACCGGAGAACACGAACGAAATAAGGGAACAAGTTTTCTCACCTCCGTATTGCAGATTGAGTCTCACGTTGTAATCTGGGGTCACTTTGACAAGTGAACCTTTAACCGGCCTCCTCTGCGTGAAAAACCTCAGCACTGCGCATGAGGGCTCTGAATGCGACGGACGGACCAACGTCACAACAGCCCAGCTCCGCATGGATCGATGGCCTGGGTCCCGGGAGGCGCAGGCGCGTGGGGGACCAGCAGGAGCTCCACGCCGCTCTCTCTGGGCGAAGGCTGGCTTCCTGCTGGGGGAGTTTAGAGACATTTGAAGTCTGGGCTAATTTATGTTGTTTTCTCTGGGAATTTTATGAGCTTTTGTTAGCAGAGAGAGTAGCATGACTGAAATACATCCAGTCAAATCCTAACCTTGACTCTAAGTGCTTAGAGAGTAGGGCCGTGCTTGGGTTTGTATAATGGCCTCCCACCAAGCCGTAGTGTCCCAGCCGTGGGTAGCCATAGGCAGAACAGGAGCCAGGCAGCTGTGGGATTTCCTCCGCTCCTCTGAGGCTGTAGCACGTCCAGCCGTCGCGGACGCAAGTGTCACTAATAGTAGCCAGGATATCGCTTTTGTTGTGCTTCAAATTGACGTTCATTTTATAGAAGGATCCCAACCAGAATCATCAGTCTGACGTGTGCGGTGCTGTATCCACCGAGCTGCAGAGAAGATAAGCTACAATCCCAAAGTTTTGTTGTTTTTGCAATCTTGTATGGAAAAGCCCTGAGAGACAAAGGTGCAAGAGAAGGAACATAGCAACGCTGTTGAGAGGAGAGTCACAATTACCTGCCTTCGGTATGACATAGATGAAAGAAAAAACCCTTCCTTTTTTGTAAAAAATTCCTCCCCCAGCCTTCCCTAGACAAAGTTGGATATGGTGGTGTTTCTGGGACTGCAGCTACCTTGGCAAATAGTTGCTCCCCAGCCGGAAAGCGAAAGCGTGTGCCACTGGTGCCACGGACGGTGCCGTTCCTTACTGTCCCCCCGGGGCAGCTGGAGGGTAGAGCTCTGAAACGCTAATTGGACTGACAGCTGCCTCCGCTCTTGCTGTGTGTCGCGAAAAGATGAATAATGCATGCAGCACATTTAAATATAGTGCTACAAAGTGCTTTAAGGGAGAAACCCTTCGATTATTAACCCTGCCTGCGTGGTGGGAACATCCTCCTCTGTCACTGCAGAGAAAGCCTCAACTGAGGGGCTGAACCCTTATCCCCACGCCAGAAGGGTCCGGGATGTAGCATGTCTCCATCTCGTGGGTACATGCCCGTGGGTACAAGTTATTCCTGGGGAGATTCCAGTTGGACACAAGATGGAATTTTTTCTCAATGAGAACGATCAGCCATTGGAATGCTCTCCCCAGGGAAGTGGTGTGTTCCCCATCACTGGACATGTTTAAGCTGCAGCTGGACAGGGTGCTGGGCCATCTTTTCTAGACCTTGCTTTTGCCGAGAAGGGTTGGACCAGGAGACCTTTGAGGTCCCTTCCAACCCAGTATTCTGTGGTTCCGTGATTTTCACACCAGAAGGGCCTGGGAGGCAGCATGTCTCCATCCCTCTGCACGTGCGCTGAACTCCAGGCTGAGGGTCCCTCCTGGGGCTAAGGCAGTCTCCGTGCGGAGTCCTGATCTTGGCATTTGGCTGAAGCTGGAAACATTCCTTAACCTCTGAAGCAGAGACATTACAGGGACTGACCGTTCTGCGTGACTCCTGCCTGAAGTCAGCTCAGGTGAGTGGATGCTGTACATCATGTGGAATATTTACACCAGCTGTTCCACAACAAATAACCATTTTTCCCACTTGCCAAACCTGCCTTGTCCCACATAGGGAGTGGGAGATTCAAAGCAGCGTAATCCTCCTTCACACTCAACGTGTCTGTAGCAGAGACCTGGGGTTTCTTCCCTTCCTTTGGTGGCCTCATGTGCAAGGTGAAGCTGTTTGGTCTGAGCCGCAGTGCCCTAACCAGCTGCACCTACGCGTGTCTCTGGAGAGCACTTACTCAAAAGACTCAGAAGTACCACCAAAGTCCTTCTTCAGAGCCACAGGACTGGAGAGACTGACCTCTGAGATGCTGATTTCTTGAACAAAATGTCAGAGCGGGCTGTTCACGGGGTAGTTTTTCCCCTGCTGCCACATCGGGTCGTGTAGATAAAAGTGTTTTCCATTACAGATGAACTTGCAGGAGTATCGTTTGGTTAATTATTTATGTTCCATTAGTGACTAGAGGTCCCGGCACCACTAACTGTCACAGGATGAAAGACAACTTGTATCCAAAATAATTTGCAGTTCAGGGAGGAAATTTTCAAAGCCACAGAAAGCCGTTAGTTTCCCAGCTGATGTTTACACTTTGAAAAACATTTCCTTAATGGACATGAGAGAGGCCCCTCCTGAGGCCAGAGGCTTTTCTCCGCCACTTGGAGCCAGAAAACACAGCAGTTGGGTTATTAATCTCCCCTGCCATCACATTTAGCTCAGCCTGAGCCAGGGTCAGAGCCGGCGTGCCCACGGATGTGGCTGCAGAGGAAAGCTCCGTAGTTTGTAGTGCCCCATCGGAAAGCCTGACCCGCTCATCCACATTGACTCATTTTTCATTATTGGATCTTTTTTTTCCCCATGTCTTCATGTCACGTTGACCTGAAACCTTACCGCATTGCTGCTGCTGTGGG
Source organism: Rhinoptilus africanus (assembly GCA_013400135.1). Taxonomy (NCBI): domain Eukaryota; kingdom Metazoa; phylum Chordata; class Aves; order Charadriiformes; family Glareolidae; genus Rhinoptilus; species Rhinoptilus africanus. The sequence continues at coordinate 1,127,026 of VXBO01014855.1, forward strand.
CCTTCCTCTCCCTTCCTGAGGGCTCCCAAAGACAGCCCACAGCCTTCAGCTGCCCTCCGTGTTTATCTGTAAAACAGAGGCTCTTATTTCCCTTGCAGTGGTTTTTAAGGTTCCTCAGCTCTTTGATACAGTTACAAGAACTCGTTTATTCTAAGGCACAACCAGGGTTATTGGGGTGTGCCGGTGTCCTCTCCCCTTTCCCCCCCCCGGCTCCTGCTCAAGCCATGGCCATCAGCGGGAGCTGTGATGAGTTGCACTTGAACTACGGGGGATGGCTGCAACCATCTGGAGCCTGGACCTAGGTATCTTGCTCCCATGCGAGTACGACTGTAGGTCAATTCTCTTACTCCGTCAATAGTGGTCGGCCCAAGAGCCCTCGGAGCTCGCCTTCCGGCAGCGGCTGCACGGCGGGATCTCCCCTCGAGGGGGGACGCTCGCGGAAGGTTCTGCTCCTCCAGGCTGAGAGATTCCTTGCCCAACAGATTCTCGGTAAGTGACTAACAGCATGCTGAACTTTGAAAGCTGAGCTAAGTGATGCACATATATAATCCTTTAGGCATAAACTGTTGACCAAGCCTGGGACCAGGATTGGATCCAGCCGCAGCCAGACTCCTCTCTGAGAAGGAGTTTAGAAAGGAAGGGGGTCCTTTTTGAACCTCATGACTCCACGGGAGGCTCTCCCTGACAGCTTGTCTGACCCTGGCCCCTGGGCAGTAAATAGTTGAGCGTACCCTGACATTGATTCTCGTAAAACACTGTCACATTCGCTTCTAACTTTGTTAACTCACTGTTTTGTGTTAATAAATATCTCACTACTTCTCTCTTACAAGTGAAGTTAATCACTCCGCCCGCGACATGGGGTTAACTGCAGTGGAAAACAAACGCTAGTTTATGCTCAGCAACATTTGGTTGCTGACAATCCTCAAGCGCTCAGTGTATGCTATGATATATACTAGGATTATATTTATCGGCTCTTAAAAATAATGAAATCATGATCCATACCTAGCAATCTATTTCCTGTTAATCTAAGCATCTTTATTAATTAAAAGCAATGATTCTTTTCCCTGTAATTAATAATAATAATGCAATTAATAATAATTTTCCCTGTAATTGTTCTGGTTTCAGGGAGAGGAAATTTACCTTCAGTCCTTAGTTTTACTTGAACTTTTCCTTCATCTATATAATACTTCTCCTGATTATCCTTTTTAATTGAGATGACAATGCAGAAGGCAGCCAACACTATTTTGTTGACTTGTTTGAACTAGGTTCTAAAACCAGATTAATGTATTGACTCCCTTTTGAAATTCTGATTTCCACATTGTGCATAACAAGACACTAACATGCATTTTTCCAAAACTTGCAGAAAAAGAAAGCCTCAACTCTTGAGAAACAAATAGATAACAAGGAGAAATTATGAGTGTTTCTAGCTCTGGAGTTGGATCCCATTTTCAGATCATACTATCTTTTCTCTATTATTTATGAAAAAGCATGCACAAATTAAATGGTAGAGAAGATAGAGCTTGAGCACCTGGGGAAATAACAATAATAAAAAGCTCTATTTTTTCTCCTTTTTCCTTTTATACTAGCTGATGTCTGAAACACCATTTACATCATATCTACAGAGAATCTCCACCAGCCATCTACAGACACCTGCTGATTGGATTAACGGGACACTAGCTAGCCTTTGATTTTGGCATCTTTGAATATTTGAGTGCTTTTCCAATGGACTGTAAAGTGTACGGTTAAAAGGAGACTTAGAAGCACACAGAGGACCCTTTGTGTGAATTCTAGTGATATTTTTTTCAAAGAACAAAAAGGCTTTCTATTTCTTGAAGAATGGATGAATTTAAAAGATTTTTTGTAAGCCCAGCTCTGAGCCACCATCAGTGATCAAACCCCATTGTCATACAGAATTTGGCAACAAATCTGAAGGATGAAAGTATTTACCTTGTGAGCTTTTCCACTCGCATGGACTTATTACCTTTTTTACAACCTGATCCTGACTAATTGAACCCAGGATGGAAAAACTGTAGGAACAAACTCCACTACTCAGGTGCTGCATGATGTTGGCATGCAGGCATCTGCAGAAAGGAAGGAAGGAAGGAGAGATGGAAGGAAGGGGCCTACATGGAAAGAGAGTGTCCTGGGAGCTACCGATCCCTCCTGTAATCCACAGGAATCCCTTTCCTCGTTTTGCCAGGTCTTGCTCTGACGTGACGGGCTGACATGGCAGGGAACCTGATGTGGTGGTTCATGTGGACCCTTCCCATCCTAGTCCCCTATGCTGTCTTCTCCAGCCTACCAGAAGCCCCATAAGCTAATAAATTGTGCCACTAATTTCTCACACTGCTATAAAGTCGCCTCCACAAACCTGTTCCCAAAAGCTCCTACCGAAAAGGCTCCTACGGAGAAGATCCCTGCACTGTCTTTCCAAGCCGGCCCTCATTCATTGCCAATTAATTGCTCAGGCAGCAGCACTGAGGAGTGCAATGCAAGACCCTCTACACATACATTGGAAATACCTCATTGCTGTGGTTTTAACACCAGATATCTTTTTTTTTTTAAAAAAAAATTAAGTGACATTGGAGAAAAAAAACCAAACTCCCAAACAATCTGTCACATTCTTTTCTTAAGAATATTATAATTTTACTAAGAAATCAGAAACTGTATCTTTTTTTTTTTTTAGTAAAACGGTTCCCTTTTTTTTTAATTTTTCTCTGAGATGGCATCTTAAACCCTTTTAGAAGACACAACAAAGAGGAAAATTAAAGCCCAGTTCCTTTTATCAGAAGATTTTACTGATAAAGATGACAGACTATCTCCCCTTCTGAATCTCGTTCAGTCCTTTTGAGATAAGTAATACCATCACTATCAATAATATGTCTAAATGTAGCCAGGAGGTTCCTCCAAGAAAAAAAATCAGTGAACACTGAGAGTGCTTATTGGCAATTCTTTTGGTTTTTTGATTAGAGTTCTCAGTTATTGCCAATGTGGTCATGATTATCATATTATTCAGCAGACATATTAATTACCAAAAAAACAAACCTGCAGGTACCTACCAGATTTAAATTAAAGAATCCCGTTCTTAATTAAATTCTCTAGAATATTTCCGTAGCCTGAAGACTCATAAGTCGATCTTGTTTTTAAAATCCTTTTCAGCCAAATAACCACTTAACTAATTTCAAATTAAATATCTTAGTCAGGATTTGAAATTATTCAGTCTTCTCAGGGAATTGCATTTGAATATTATACTATCATTTAGGGAAACGTTTTCTTCTCAGCAATGAAAAGGAAAAAAAAAGGTAAATAAAACATTCTTTTAAATGGGATTTTAGTTTATATTTCTAGAAGCGAATTCAGCTCTTGGCCACCTTGGAAACCAGCATCCTTTGTTTGCCCACAGACTGTAAGCACTAAGCCCTGTTCACATCCCTGTGTCACTGTACCCAGCTCCTAATTATCAACATCTAGATCTTTGCTTCTCACAAATGCTCTGTCACTGCTGGGAGACCAAGCTGCTGTTACCTCTTCCAACAAATAGTAAATTTTCCAAAGAATTAGGTTTTAAGGAGAGGAGAAATCACATTGTACGCTCATTTGAGGGAAATTCTGACAAGTGTTTTCTTCAATTTTTTTTTTTTTTTGGTTTAGTTTTGAATAGGTTGGTTTCACTGGTGTGGAACATCTCTGTTTCTCCTCACTGAGCGTTTTATTCACCAGAGCAGCACAGCAGTGAAAAGTCCGTCTATGGCTATTGCTGAGCCGTTCCCAGCAGCCGGCGGCGTTTGCCGCAGCGGGCACAGCGGAGCGCTTCCCAGTCTGCCCGGACCGGCCTCTGCTATTGCGATGCGCAGCAAAGACAGTTCAGCTCCCAGTTTGAGAGCTTTTCCAGAATAACCAACCACGGGAGGAACCTCCTGGAACTCCGTGCCTCAGGCAGTAGTGTTGGGAAAGCCCCGAGGAGGAGCCCGTGCAGCCCTGCAGAGGCAGCCGTTTGCCATGGGACGCTCTGGGGTCACGTCTCCTTCTGATGTGGGAGCCAAAGGGAAAGGCAACTCAGTTCCCACAGTTTCATTTTTCCCATCTGTGGCTGCTCTCTTTCCCCCAACCCTTCCATCTCCTCTTGTGGTTAAACCACAAGACATCAGCCAGAAAGGATGGTCCAGGGTTGTTTCAAGAAGGGCCTTTTTGTAAAAAGGCTCCTATGGCAGGTGGACATAGTAGGCAACGCGGGGGTCCTCCCGAATTCGGCCGTACCCCCCAGGGCAGTCAGGGCGCGAGGCACCAGCCCTTGCTGGCAGCCCCTTTCCCTGCTTCTGCTGCCAGCCAGCAAAGAGGGAGTGAACCGCCGTGACCAAGAGTCTTGGGCACTGATAAACCACAGACCAGAAAATTTCAGTCCAATTCCTGCTTTGAGCTTGATGTTGTCTGGCTGAGCCGGGCAATTTCCTTTAGAAAGGCATCTGTTCTCAATTAAAGCACTCATGTCTTTTTGGTAAAAAGATTCACTTTCAGAAGAAAGTGAATTATGTGAGAAAATACAAAGTATTCTACAGGGTTCTGTGGAGCTTTCTCATGACAGAAACTTCATTCAGCAACCTGATAATGAACAAGAGCTCAGCGCACCCCCTTCTCTACCGCTGCAGGAAAGGTGAGTCCCTGGGGCAGGTCTGGAAACCGCGAGGACTTGTCTCACTTTGAACACAAATGGTAATGGCATAACATTTTTTTTTTTTTTTCCATTTAGTCTAATGACAGGGTAAGAAAAAAAAAAGAAATCAGTGGAAGAGCAATTTGGAAGCTAAACTGTAGGTATTCACATCTAGAAAGGATCTGTCGGTATGAATTCACATGCTTCTAGCTAAGGTGGGGCTTTCTTAAAATGTCCTGGATTTGTAAAAAATAATAATAAAAAAATGAAGTTGTTCGCTGGAAAAAATGATTTTTTGCTTATGAAGGGCGTTTGCCTGCTCTTGGAGCAATGTCACGTAATCTCTTGTGAGCAGGGCGTTGGGAAGGAAAAGGCTACAATAATCACTACCAATCCTGCCTCCTTCGGCAGCCTGCCCACCCGTAACTCCTTCCACAAATCAGACACAGAAATCCTTCCTTCTGGGGGGGTGACGGTGCACTAAGCAGTATGATAAAAGCACTGCTTAAGTAACAGGATCTGCGCACCGGTGGTCCTACTTGTACTTATACAGTGGTTTTTCGACCCATTTTTATGCCTATTAAATCATATTCATTCTGGCCAGTATCTGCTCATCAGAACAGCGTAGCTCAAAGCACTTTATTTACCTATCTCTGAACCGCTCTGAGGGTGAAGCAATGCTTTATAGCCCTTTCCATAGTATATATTGTGCTCTTCTGCATCAGAATTACCATGCTGCGTTTTTGTTTTTTTTTTTTTCCTTTTTCTTCTTTACCCCTTTAATCAAGTCACCAGGAAGAAATTTCAGCAAACTGAAGAGAGAGAGAGCAAACAGAGTGGCTCCATTACGAAATGAGATCAGACCTCACCCTGCCAAATTTCCGGCACACCAGCCCTCTGCCCTCGCTTTGGAGGCAGCTGAGAGGGTTGCTGTGGTACGTGCCGGCAAACAAGAAGTCTGCGGGGTGGTACTGCTTTAATCACGTCAGTGAGTAAGAGAATCAGGCTGCGGTAAGTTGTCATGTAACGAGCTCGTGAATAAAAAGCAGTGAAGCAAAACCTGCTACGCAGGGAGATGCTGTTCCTTTCTAGAAGGCCTTTCAAACTTAATGCCAGGGGTTTTAGCTGAGTTTGTATATAATTATACCATTTGGTCATGAAAACAAAAGGAAAGACAAAAGAACTATTGGGCCCAGAAGCGCAGAGTCACGTACATCCCATAGGAAAGAGATCTTCAGCTGTGACTGGATGTATCTTACCAGCTGAGGGAAGACCAAGCAATTTCTGGTCTTCCAGACAAAGAAACGTGTTTGTAAGGCCTCAGCTCAACAAGGTCTTTTCAGTAGGACATGTCAAGCAATTGCTTGTCACATTCGTGGTGGTTCACAATTGCTTCCACTCCAACAAACAGACTGGATAAGCCTCCTCACTCCACGATGTGAGAGGATCTGCTAATTATAGCTTGGGTATTAATGTAACCCTTGGCTTAACTCAGGAATGCTTTAATTAGGTTACTCTCAGACCTTCTGCATTTGTATGTTCAGTACAAATTGCTGATCCTTCCCTGTTGCTGCCTGAACGAGGGGCTGCGGTGCAGCCGTAGGGTCTGGTGAGGTGTGGATACAGGAACATGTTAACAAGCGAGTGTGACACCAACAGGAATGGGACCGAGGGCTGGGAAAAAAGCAAGGAACAGGCAAAAATCCCGCCTCCGTGGCTGTCATTGGGAGATTGCCAGGATTTAGTTCCCATTCATCATCCATACCATCATTTAGAGGGCATCTAATGACTGCTCAGACAGGATATTTTAGCTGTCCACACACTGCAATTGACCTAGAAAAGGTCAATTGATGTCCTACTGAAATCAGCAGGAACTGATTAAACATGCAGCAATTGTGGCGAACGGTATTGGGTGGGAAAAAAACCAATGTCATTCCACTGACAACTTCAACAGAAATCTGGTAATTTTCACCAGAAATTATCCAAATGCTCTTGAAGTGCACTGGAGTTTTGCCTTCAACGAGCTTCTAATCAGAGCACACATCTGGATAAGGCATAAAATTAGTGTGTTATTCTTTAAACATGGAGAAAAAATTATATTGGAAATTCATTTTCTTTCACCTAGGCAGATATGATTCCTCACTACCACCGCCCTTCCCTTCATTTGTCCTCATGCTTTTCATTATCAGAATGCCAATGTAATAAAATTAACTCTATTGTAGTACGAAAATTACAACTGAATGCTTGGAATCTTAAAAAAGGTAGAGATTAAAATAAAACAAAAACTAAAATCCAGAAAAGTAAGACAAAGGACCAAGCTTAAGCACACAAAGGATATTAATAAAGATCTTTAAACATTACCTTCATAGTTGCAACTGACAATTTCAGCAGCAGCAGCAGCAAAAAAAAGATTAAATGGTGTCTTGCTTTGTGTTTGCAAGGCTGGATGTGAAGTGAAAGGGAAAATAACACTGTGAAATGCCCTAATATTCTTGATTGAGATGAATATTATACTTGGAGTGATGAATATAACCAAGAGATGGCAGCAGTTCATGCACTATTCATTTACTCTATTTAGTTTGCAACATTATTTTCTTCCTAACACAAGAAAATTGTGTTTAGCTTATGATGCAAATTGTTTCCATTATTATTAAAGAAAAGGAGAGGCAGAGAGAAAGAAGAGAGGGAGGAACAGTCTGATGAAGGGATTGGGAAATTTATTTAGGCATGCATCCAAGGACTCTCTTTGCAAAGAAATTATAACTGTTTGCTGTATACATGAGTTAAAAACCAACCTCAGTTGGAAAACTCTTATGGATGTACATACTATACAGCTACGCTACTAACTGGTGACACACATTTCCTGTGATCTTTGGTTCTAGGACCATAAACCCACATCCCACTTTCACAAGCAAGGGTAACTGCTACCACCTGGAGAAGCTTACATTTGTTTTGAAGGCGGGATGCTCTCCATGATGCTCTGGTGAGTAGCTTCAACCTTGCTCCTCCGGGGAGGGAAACTGCTTCAGTACAGAAGCGGTGTGCTAAAGAGAGAGCCACAAGGCTCATGTTTAACTGCAATGTTCATCTAAATAGGAACTCTCCTGTAGACTGAAACACTTGTTTTGACTCTCACGCATACTCAAAGGCACCTCTTTCTTCAGGACCACATCTTGCAGGGGCTAGACACTTTCCAGTGGCTTCCATCTTTTTTATTGATGAAAATGTGACACTGGTAAAATCTAGCAACTTGTTTAGATAGATAGGCAGTAGTTTTGAAAAAGAAAGCCTGAAACGACCTCATTTGTGAGGGTGGATTACTTCAAAGAGAATGTGGAGTGGATACGGCATTGCTACAACAATCAAAGGAAAATACTGCAATTATTAGTCACGTCTTATAAAGGACTGAACAGAGGGACAAAGACACACTCCAACTCCCTCATTATTTCAAAGGCGGAAAGTTCTGCTTTAGGAAACTGAGTTTAAACATCTTGAGGAATTCAGAAAATATTCAGTCACCTAGGAAAAGATGATCGCATCAATAGAAAACTTAGATCGTAACTCAGTAGTTCAAACAAATACAGATAACCATAGGCTTGCTTATCTGACAGGTAGATAGCTTGATAAATATACAAAAAACCCCTAAGTTATCCCTGCTAGACTAAATGCCCTTGCATTGTGATCAGCCTCGTCTACCGTCACTGCCCTTCACAGCTTCAACAAATTATACTTTTGCTCCATTCACTGCATCAGAGACAAAGGAATAGTCATGACAAAATCCAGAATGCAGATATTCCATCTAAAATGGCTTCAGGTGTGTTTTAATCCCAGTCCACAGTCCAGATGGCTGGTGGCTAATTATTGCCCAAGCACCTCAGAGTTTACAGGCTGCTCCCCCGGACAACCTAAAAAAGAAGAGTCCTTTGTATGTATCTATGTCTGAGCACTGCATATATACAGGAGCACGTTGATTTGGCCCATAGATCTTGCCAGCGTGATCTGGACCGCAGCAGCATGGCCTAGTGCTGCCTAAATGCTGCCAAAGTCCTGGAGCAAGACGCCGATCCGGGAAGAGCTGTCTAAGAAAGTTTAGCAAATGCTGGTACAAACATAAACCAAATTTCTCTGAGTACAGTCTACTCTTCTCCTTGATGATTAGTTCATACATGAAGGATGTGGAGTATTTGTCTTCTAGTTCCCCTTCTTTATTGTTTTGTTAGATACAGATGAAAATATCCAAATTCCCAATGTCTTGGCTGTATGCATTATGCACTGGCCTTCATAGTCAAGTTTCCTCTTATTTGCCCCCACCACTAATTTTGCATTTTAGAGTGCAGAGTGGTTCTGTTTCAAAAAGAAAAGGGCAGCGCATACCCCATCTCCAGAGTACTCCAGGTCATAAAATTCAAGATCAAGGTTTTCCATCTTCCTACGGCAGAGCCCAAATTCCACATCTTCAGAGCAATCACTTTAAAACCAGATGTAATGCAAAAGAAAGGGTACAACAATAGTAAATTTCTTTCTAAAAGTCTTGAGTAGTACCTCATGATTATTGTTGGCTAACTCTAAGTTGCCATACTTTCAGCATAGAAAACATTCCCGACTATTTTTCAGAAATTACTATTTTTTCCACTCATGCCTTTCACTGTTGAGGTAAGCTGATGCAAACAGTACGGATTTTTGCCCTAAAGCTAGGTGGCAAGATGATACAGTTAAATAGTTTCAAGGTCTTCATTCACATGCTCTTATAAAATGACATAGCATGACATGAAACACTCATCTCTTTACTTGCAACTAAATAAAGCGGTAAAGTATGGTGATTCTCATTATAGTGTATTTATATAAAGTACATTTCTTAAATTCCAGTGCCTTTTAAACTTTTTTTTTTAAATCTGAACATGTCAAAATTTATATCATGAATTAATGTGCATTAAAAAAATGGTGCCAAATTAGCACTTCAAAATTAATTTAATGAGCAAGACTCTGCCAAATCTTTTGAGAAACTCTTGTGTCATCATGAATTTGCTTCATCAGTAATGTAGTATCCATGGATGCTCGTTTACAGGCAATAGCTATTGTCAAGGTACAGTTATTTTCAAAATTATCATGGGGCATAAATTCTTATTATATAGATCCTATTCACTTTTTCTTTTTCAGTCTTGCACTGCTTTGATTTTATGCTAATGTGATGCCATTGATTCTGTTAGGGTCAAAAGGATGTAAAGTTGTAGTAACTTCTTGTTGGAGGGAGACTGAAGAGGAATTGATGGAACAGGTCAGTCAATTACGGGAATAAGACCCTTAAATGTAGAAGTGGCAGCTTTACTCGCTGTAGTCCAAAGTCTCTCTGGATATCCAGGCCTGGAGGCATCAGCTCCTCAAGCCAGGGATGGCTCCTCGTGTCAGTAGCATGAGGAGCACGGTGGGTCACTGATCCTGTCTGTAGCTTTTACCGATATCTCTAGGGCCATGACAGATCTAGAAAAGGCTTAGGACACGAGGACTGACACCCTTTCTGTCTACATTGCTGGCCTCGTCTCGGGAAGAGCCTGAAAATAACGTTTTCATGCTTGTACAAAGTCCTTACACATCTCTTGCAGAAGTGTCCCCTGGACCTTTATTGCAGCAGTGAACCTTCTAGAGGTGGCTTCTAAGGTTTCTGCGGTATCTGTTGGAGGACCAAGCATTATCACTTTAAAGTCTTCTCAGTCCATTCAGGCAGTGAAAGGATGCTGAGAAATCCTAGACATGAGCAAAGCATTCCTGTGAAGACTCTGGATGAAATTTATATGAAAAGTGCAAAAAGTGACTGCAACAGTAAGGTAAAAATGCAGATAACATGGGGAAAAAAAAAAAAGGTAGGCAGGGAGAGATGTAAGGAGAGATCTTTTCATATAGTCAAATCTCTGTCAGTGCCAGCAATGTAGGAAGTCAGTGGGTGTCTGATTATCATCTCCTGAAGACAGAAAAATTGCCATTGTATGAAAGATTTTTTTTAAATCAGATAATTTTTAAAATAATAATGGAATGTATATATAGCAGCATTGTTTGCCTTTTTTTTTTTTTTTTTTTCCCTTCTTTTTCCTCCACCTGGCTTTCTCATACAAAAGCTTCTCCTTTGAATATCATTGGCAGCTTGGAATACGAACAATGTATTTTGTCTCCAGCTTCAGTTCAGTATGTGTTTCTGAACCACTTGGCAGGGGGGGGCAGGGGGAATCCCTTTGTAACGACTTCTAAATAAATTCAGTATCAATTTAAACTATTAGAGGAAGTTAAATCAAAATAATTAGGATATTAAAATACTTTGTGCATTTCCAATCACCGGTTTATTGCAAATCTGGATCTTTTCCAAGGAACAATAATGGAATGAATACATTAGAATGTTTTCTTCCCCTTAATATGAAACCATTTGCTCATGAAAAGATGATTGATAACTTGCATTAAACACAAAACCAGACTGATTTGCAGACATGCTTCAGGAGGGGCTGGAAGGAAGGGAGAATAAATGTCAGGTTAACAAAACATTACACAGGCACGCATTCACACACACTAAGTGTATTAACCAAATAAAAAAGAAAACAACATAAAAGCTTTCATAGCACCTCTTCTCATTAGAAAAATACACTAACTCTGCGCAATGTAATTGCTAAATATACCTTGGCATGGAGAAAGAGAGATATCTGGAGATTCTGACTGCAAGTGCTCTGAACCAGTTCAGAAAAAAGATGGAGCAGGGTAGAGAGGGAGATAAATGTAAGCTGACCAACTAAGTTATTGCCTCTGTCTTGTTTCTGATCCCTCTACCTTCCTTCTTCACAAAGTGAAGATTTATGTCTTCCAAACCGTGTGGCCCTACTGGCACCGGGAGCATAAATAAGGTTGCACCGTGCAAGCCCTTGGTCTGCGGGCGCTGCCGCGCTCCTCCCTCTGCCCCTGCCACCGAAAGCGCCTCTCTCTGCCGGGTCCCACCTTTAGTCTCAGGGCAGACTCAAGTTTCCAGCCTCATAGGTCTTCGTTTCGAGCCCTGGTGTAGTCTCCAGGGCATGGACACGCGTGTGTCCGTGGGCTGGCTTCTCCCAGCTGGAGACGGCAGGGCTGCAGTCAAAGCCCAGCCGTGGGCAAAGTGCAGGAGGGCGAGCACTCTCACTTGAAGACTTCTCCGCGTGTTTCTTTCTCAGGTGTTGGGTTTTTTTGTTCTGCTTAAGGCTGGGACAGGCATGTAATTTACCATATTCTCCTATTAGCTTTCCTCTTATTTCTTTTCTTCACACCTAAAGAAGATAAGGATTGCTGTAGTGGATCAGATTAAATGTTGGTCTATCTCAGATGTTATCCATTTACAGAGTCTTAAGGAACAATATAAGAACAAACATAAATATTCAGACATCTATGGAACATTCCTCCACCTTTCTGAAGAGAAAGCTAACAAATAGTATACCCCTTTTCTGTTCATTTAAATGTATTTAGAGCCACTTCTCAGGCCACTAGGCATTCCCAAAGTTGCAGAGTCCCCTGATGTGCCTGATGTACGCACCACAGAGGAGTCTAGTTCCTGCTCCAGAGGCCCTTGCACCTTAACCTGGAGAGGAAGTCGATCGGTATGTAACTAATATATCCTAGCAGAGGCAGAAGGGGACTGAAGGATGCTAGACCCAACTGCAGCCTACATAAATGGGGGAGAGAAGAGTTCTGCTGAAGTGAATTTGAAACAAGGATAAGCGTTCTTGAAACAAGTGAACGTGATGCTGCCAACAAAAGACGTCAGTGAAAAATCTGTATTACAGTATAAACAAGAGAATTCTGAGATCAAGATGCTCCATTTCCTTGGCATTTGGTAATGCTACAATCACTGTAGGAATATTATGTCCAGGTCCGGTGTTTGCAATTCAGAAAGGACACTGTTCTGAAAAGAAGAATGAGTGAAGTACTGACAAAAATGCCCAAAAGACAAATATTTAAAGAATTCAATCTATTAGTTTATAAAAGAGATGGAGTAGCTTTGTCCCATTTCATGTGGATTTCAGTGGGGAGCACAAGTCAATAAAGCTACAGTAACCCCAGGGATTAGAATCCAAAATTGAACAAACAATCTGTGTGATAAGATACACTCCTTTTTTAATAGAGAAGATATTAATCATTAGACTAATACAATAAGAGCTTTCACAGTATCATTGGGAATTTTAGATTACCATCAAATGCTTATAGATTTTGTTTGATTTTGTTTTGTTTCCCAAAAATATCCTTTAAAAAAAAAAACTTAAACAGAATGTAGTTCAAGCATGTTGGAATATCCACATTATACAAGTAATCCTCTAGAAGTTCACTTCAGGTCCCTTCTGGATTTTATACCATAGAAGCTGATGACTCCTGAAATACCTAAGGATGTTCAGCTGCACCTAACAGAGCACAGCTTTATCTCTGCAAACATATTTCAGTGCCAAGGCAAAGCAAACCCATACCTGATGCGGTGGGCCATTGATATTTGAAAGTAAATCCCTTGGTTTTTAATTTCTATGTCCTAAGATCCCTGTTTAAAAATGTGTTTCCTTTTTCATAAGTCACCACATAACTCCCTGCTAATCCCCCTCATTTACATTGAATATTAGCTTTATGGAGAATGGTACTAATTAATCCTGCATAACTATAATTTAGTGGCTGGGCCGCACAAGAATGAGAATTCGCATGGCACTGGGCGCCAGGTTATCAGATTAATTTTCTGGGTAAGTCCTATTATGTTCTGCATGATGGGCACTGTACACAACGAATTTAATTACACAGCCTTTCAATCAGCTTTCTTGTAAGCCGGAAAACTATCTTCTAGCCCTTTCACTTTATGTAAAGTAATGCTTTCTCTGAAGCCACTCTGAAGCCATTGTACTTGACCAGCTAATTGCTCTACCTGAACACTAATTATTAGTAGTAGCTAATGACTAATGACCTTTCCTACAAGGTCATATCCCAAGATGACACTGGAGTCTACAGACGTTCTCCTAAATTGGTAGAGACCGGTAGTAATGATTATGATTAACAGCAAACAGCCCACTTTCTGAATAAAATATAAACGAACGCATCAGAATCAAAATGATATTACACTGATTAATAGCATGAATAAATAAGTAAACAAATATAGACTCATCTTCACTGCATGACGAAGTGTGGTGTTGTCATCCATCCTTCTCTCCGAAGGGGCATCACCCCTTAGATGTTGCCCGTTAAAAGGCCTGGGTGGTATCGCCATGTCTGGCGGTGACTTGCCTCAGTGAACCCCTCCGACTCCCTCTGCCCAGCCCCCTCCCTGCTGCTCTTTTTTGCTTTTTTCAACATTGATAGTAAAGTAGTTTTGTTTGGTCTCCTGACACCAGCACCTCCAACAGAGACCCGTCCCACGAAGGTGACTCTCAGAGTGTGTCTGTGCTGTCAGTGATACAGAGAGTATTTTGAGGGGGTACCTCAGATCCGCGGGAGAATGAAGCATCTTTTGAAAGTTCCTCTCCAGGATGCAGAGTAAGCAGGCTCCTAGTTTTGATGATTTGATTAAGTACCTCCAATTCATTAAAAGGTCCTGGCTTATGCATGCTTAGTTCTCTTCTCTGGCACCTAAGAAAAAGAGATGGCACAGTAAGGCAGATTTTAAGACTTTTTTGTCTTTGTTTTAAGACTAAAATGTTTGGATTATAGAGATACGTGACCATATTTCACCAAGAAAGGAAAAGGCAAGCCCAACCAAGTGAAAACAGTCAAAGTGAGAAAAGCAGCACTGGACTAACACAGAGATTGCTGGAGATTCTCCTTGTTTCATTATTTATATTTCCCCACAGTGGCAGAAAAACACATTCCTAAATTCCATATAAAATATAACGCACTTAATTGATCTAAGTAATTTCAAGGCTGCTGAATAGCAGAAGCCTCCAGAGCGGAATATTCTGACTTAATGATCATATAAAACTGCTCAAAGTGTTTTTAATGTCATTGTAATTTCCAAGTTTATTTAATAGTTGAGGGGGAGGGAGGGTAACATTAACAGTCATCTGTGTGGCTTGCATGACTGTATATAGCAGATGAGACACGTGTATGCCACAAGAGCCATCATTTTAAAATGGCTGCACTAAAAACACGATTATACTGAGCATTTGCTTTAGACCATGACACAGTTTAATGAGGACGATATTGCATTAGGATTCAGGACACCTCACATTTGGTTCCAAGGGTTTGACCCTTTGAGCAGTCATCTCACTTCTTGATTCCACTGGTTCCTTCTTCTTTCTTTCTCAGCCTCATCCATTCACTTCATAAAAACTTCAGCCAAGAGCTGCCCAACTCAGATGTCCACCACAGTATGGTTGTAATCCACGTTACACCTGCAGATTAGATGGTAAAGAGATTTCTGTATTTATTTTTTATTCAGTATGTTGTGAACAGCAGCCCCTCATTCCTAATCATCAAAACCTTGGTAAATTGTCTTTTTTTTGCTGAAGAAGTGAGTTTTTAACTCACTCGCAGATGAGGGTCAGCACATTCACAGGCTGAAAGCACAAAGCCGCTATGGGCATATTTTGAAGCACAAGTGGGTATTATGTATGCAATCTGCATGGACGCTTTTTTCAGTGCTGGAGACCTCACTGATTTCAAAACAGTGATAGGCAGAGTGGCAGCGTGTGTTGCTCTGTTGGATACCTTTATTCTCCCCAGCCTGGTGTTTGCCTGCTGTTGAAGTCTTTTCCCCAGTTTTTACCAACACTATTCAGAGTTATTTTGCAATATTAAAACAAGAATTAAGATTTTAAATCCATATTCCATATTCTTCTCTACTCCTTCTACCCTTCTGCTCTGTTTGAAGTTATTTTAATCTCCTCTCAACCTTGCCATTTTTTTTTCCTAGTGGACTTGTCTAATTTGCCTCATTTCTAAGTCGTGATGATATCCTCAAGACATCAATTCATAACTTCTTCATGTTGAAAATATTCATTAAAATCTAATTTTTACCATCTAATTCTGGCTTTTTAGCTAATGAAATCAGAGTAATTATAAATATCCATCTTGCAACATTGTGTATTGACATTTGAATATAAAGACTTGGAATGGAAGAAAAGTACCCCTGGAGAACTTATTTTCTTTCCTCTAGCTGCAAAGGAAATCAGCTCAATCATAAATATATAGATTAAAATACTCTCATCTAAGTTCATTTCAATATTAACTTTATTCTGCCATTAAGGTTTCCCTGAACATTAATCATAAGGGACCATATCTAATTTCAACATCCTCACATGAGATACGTTTGGTTTGCTCAGATCCATTATTTAACAGGGAACTGAAATGCTCAGAAAGAAAGGTACAGCTCATGCTGTATTTGATCCAGAGTTCAACAAGATCTTTAACATCTTCCAAAAATATTAGAATATATTAAAGGAAAGAATCACTCAGGAGAACTTTTAGTACTTTTTTTTAGTCTCATTTTATTTTATGTCTCTAGACTAGATTCATGGCTGAATTTTAAGGGATCGCATTGTATTATGATTCCCCGTGACACCAAATAGCTACCCCACAATCTTATAAGGTTATAAGAAGAATTTCTTTATCTTTTTAAATTTTTGGCAACCCTCACTAGAAGTTATAGACGCTGATGGATATTAATATACTGAAGCAAGAGGCTGAAAAATGTATGGATAGGGGAAAGACAATCAGACTTGTAATACGTTAATGTATTATCATCACAGGATGAGGATCTGATCCTATCTGTAATTCTTTGTATCCTTTGGAAATAGTGTGGTTTGGAGAGTTGGATATCAGTTCTGCAGATACGCAGTTTTAAAAAAGGCTTCAAAAAGCATAGGTATTTTAAGGATGAACAAGTAGGTACATTGTTATCAGAAAAAAAATTATTCATGGAAAGCCAAATCATTTACCCAGTGGGATCCATTTTTTTTTATAAGCTTCCTGTAGATCCCTGCCCAGTTTCTTGCCAAACTGCTTTGTGAAATGTGGGGATGCTCGCTTACTGTTTGCGCTCCAGTGAGGCAGCCAAACTTCAGATAGCCTTGGAAATGTTGGACTTCCAGGTCCTGCACCAGAGACAAGAGTCTGGCTGAGCTGAAAGCCCCAGCCCAAGGCAAAGTTCATGTCCTGCCTGTAATCTGCAACCTGAGAAGCAAGGAGGTTTCATCTCCACTGCAACTGTGGATTGACTTAAAGGTGATGATAAGTGGAGACGTTGAACTGCTTTTTTTTTTGATTTAAGAGTTTAGACTCTTAATTTGTCATTTTTCCAATTTTTCATCTTTATACAAAGAAATCCTTTGATGTTCTGTATGGTTTTTTTAGTATTATTTAAATGAAGCAGTAGATATAATCACGGAGGAGAGGACTGCTGGGAAGAGCGAAGATGCTCGACAGAAATTCTTCAATCGGAGTGCCTCAGCCACAACAGAGATGTTCTCTCACCCCATATTTTACACAACAGCTCAGAAGTTTGTCTAGTGAAGGCAGCTGAAGTTGTCATTGCCATTCTCCACAACGTGCAATTACTTTGATTCATGCAATCTGTCTCTGTGATGAGATGTCTCACAGTAAAGACATAATAACCACTAAAATAACTATTTAGTTATTATGGCTAGATGAGCCTAAGTTCATTTTAATCAAAAGCTTCAGTATCAGCTAGTTTGATATTTGTTGGCAAAAATACTCTTCTTGGCAATGGACCAATGAATTCACGGAACAGACACGAGGGACACTTGTTTCAGGCCCAGTATTAAAATATCCTTCATGGCCATTTTGTCACTGCAGAGAGAATGGAGAACGCTGTGAGTCAGTGGCAGAGAGGAGAGATTCCTGCATGTAAGAGCATGTTCAGGCAAGCATTCCCTGGGGATAAGTATAAGCTGATCCTCCAGAAATTTGCAGCTGCAGCTTTTTATTCTGGAACTGTGAGCATCAGTCCACAGCTTTTGAGTCATAGGTCCTGATGAGAAAACTGGAGGGCCACTGACATCGGTTGGTGCCCAGGAAATGCTCGTCTGTCCCACTGCAAAACCCTAAAGAAGGGTTAATATTATTCTTGACAGAATCAAAAAAAGGCAGCAGAACCAAGGGTAATTGTTTCTTCAGGGCCCTCAGACCCGTTTTCTAGCTTTCCTTTGTGTGATTATCTGAGCCACTGTCTTTGTGTGTCATTGGTGCAGGACGCAGATATCCATGCCAGTGGCCTGAGTACTATTGCCAGCAAGTTGCACAATTCATCAAGGCACCATGAGGAGTTTCATATAATTCACCTTTTTCCTCCATGACCTATGGTGCAACTCTCTATATAATACTATAAATAAACCATCCCGGTTCACCAGCTTTTCCCCCAAGCTTAGATACCAGATGCATGTGAGGAAAATGCCGTGAAACAAAATGACATGGAACAAAAGAATGTAAATACACTTTTTTAAAAGGTCTTGGCTGGCTTCGTCCCACCTAACTGTAGGCACCTAAGCAGAAAGTCCGGTTAGGGGGTCTGGTCACCTTTGGCATCTTATGTCTTCAGAGAAGGAACTCACATCGATCTGAAGACATATTTTGCTCTCAGGTGCAACACCTCCTGTCAAGGTTTTCCCCCCCTGTTTCTGGCAGGGGAAGTGCATGACATCTGGGCACCTGACTTACAAAATTCAATTCTGCCTAAAACTGGGTGGTAACTGATAGCCTGTGGGGTTTTTGCATTATTCCTCTTCTTTAACATATTATCCCTGTATCTCTACCTGTCAATCTTTAAATTCTTCCCCTACTTTAAGGTTTTTTTTCCATCTCCCATTTTCTCTGCATACAGTATTCCTTCCCTTTGATACTCCCTTTCTTGCTCATTGCACCACCAGCTATTCAGCTCCTTCCTCTCTCAGTTGGGTATTATGTATTTAAACGAGCATTGAATTAAGTGTCAGTTTTCTCAAAATTGGTCTTGAAGAAACTAAAAACTGGACAGGAACTTGGCAACTAATACTGGATTTGGTTAAGACTATTAACAGAAAAGGAGACATTTTGAGAATATATGTAAAAATAATACTAAAAATTTGAATGGCACTTTGAAGTGCCATTTTTGTTGAAGAATGAAAACAAAGGAGTTTTAAAGCTGAAAAATATTTTCGCTTGAAAAGAGATTTTTAAATTATTATATGACAGCAAAAGAACACAAATTAAAAAAAAAGAAAAATCTCAAGACTTCTAATTTCAAGTTAAACAAAATACCTCAGTGAAATTCAAAGTCAGTATTCCATTGTTTTTTAGATTTTGAGTTTGTGTTTTTAGAAGTTTGTTGCCATTAAGCTGGGAGCAGTTTTAAAATCTTTTTCATTCTACCACAGGAATGAAAGATCTATTATTCAGCAAACTCTATCTCCTGTTGTTCCTCCTTTCCCTTCTATTTTTGAATCATCAGTTTTCTCTTTGTCTGTCTGCCATCGGTATTATATTGTCTCTACGTGGTCTAGTCCAACCTCTCAGACAATAGCGCTGACTGGTCTATAAACACTAACAAATTAATGTTATATTCAGTGGAATGAAGCTGTACTGTTGAAAGAGATCGAGGGCTAGCAATAGGGAAATCATAGAGTAATTTATAATGTGATACAGCAGCAAAAGGAAGGGCAATGCAATCTTAGGCTACGGTCAGAGAGACATTACATTATGGAGAAAAAAAAAACACCCAAACCCTGATAATTTTCCTCTGTATGGCTTGGCTGTGCCTGCACCTGGAATATTGTTTTCAGTCCAGGGCACCAGAGAGCTATCAACAAACGAACATTCAGCGAGAAGTGCTGTCGCAGTTGATGTACTGCGGCAGGTTTAAATGAGCTCGGTAAGACAGCCGTGCTCCGCTGGGTGGCACGGGACAGAAAGCAGCACAACTGCGAGCAAAGGACGTGCTGCCGGGGGGACCTGGATGTGGAGCTATCTCCTGAGGACGGCCAGAGCATCGCCAGTCTGCAGCTACATCCTACCTTTTCCTTCACCTCTTCCCTCAGGATAAACCTTTCTGAAATTAAATTTTTTGACAACCAAGCCACAAACCCAAATTCCTCCTTGTCTGCAGGCAGAACGTATACCCTCAGAACAACAAAGCTCCAGCCCATCTGCCAGAGGTTAGCAATCTCTGCCCAGATGCATGGGCTGGACCTCTGGGGACAGTTCAGTCCATGCATTTGCCTGTCAAAACTAGAAGCAGCAAATGCCACAAATGGGTTAGGTAAAAGGGCTATCTTATGTCCATTTCATACTTTCACATCAGAATTTGGCACAAGATACTCAAAGAACGGCCTACAGGAAACAAGATCAATAATGGAATTAAGCCAACTGTACAAGACCACGGTAAGATCAAGGTCCAGATATTCTTTGGTCGTGCAAATATGTACTGTGGAAAGCCCTGAAATATCAAGAATTTAAGCAAACATCCTGTGACAGCGTGTGATATGTTTGTATCAGATTAGGCAGAACATTTGCTTTTCATGATGCTTTGAGAAAATCTGCACTGCTCCTGCCCAAGCTATGCATCCTACCTCTGCACGCAACCTGCCCCCAGAGGGACCCTCAGACTTCAGCGGAGGATCCCAGCAGGCTGCTGCCCCAGCCCCACGACTCTGCGTTGCTGGTGTCCGTGATACAGCTGTGGAAGGGCAACTTTTTTGCAGACGGCTGTGAGCAGTTTTGAGTTGAGAGCAGGTATAGGAACTGAACTTTCCAAGTCGATTATATGAAATGGAAAGAGTTTGGTATCTAAGAGTTGAGTACGTCTGGTGCAGCGAGCACACTTTGTATGAGGACAACTGCCGTGCAGACAGTAAACCACATCCTCCTAAGGAAGAGTGAGAAGGGATGGGATCTGGCATTTATCATCACTTGGCTTCTTTGAGGAAGCTTCCAGTGTTTTCTGTAAGACATTTTTTTTTAGCTCTGTCAACTCTACCTTAATTTGCTTTGCTATGCATTGTATGCCTGAAGCCAGAAGATACCTGGTGAAGCCAGAGAAGCCTGGTGTAGTGGAAAGCAGGCTCTGACGGCCAACCTCATAACCACATCTCCAGGGCGAGCCCATCTGAGAGGTCTGAGCATGGTCCTGTGGTCTTCAGGCCCACAGAAGAAACCGGCACTGAGGATTTCATGAGACCTAACTGACTTGAAAATAGCCGGCACTCAGCTGAATGTCCTTGAAAGAGGTGTGTGGGGACAGCAAGGGATGTTGACTTAAGTGCGACAGAAAGGAAATAAAACTATTGTCATTTTATAGGGAGGAGATGTATGTAGGACATTTCCTTAAGAGAAGCAGGAAAAATCAAAGTCTAATGTATATACCCAGGAGTTATTTGAAGATAAGAATTAGTCGTGCAGTAAGAAGTAGAACTTGCTAACTGGCTCAACTATCATTTAGGAATCTACAGTGAAATATCTAATTTATTATACAAATTAGACCAAGGCAGAATAAGGAATTCTATTTAATCATAAAGATTTGGGCGGATGGAAATCTTGTATTTTTGAGAAAGATTGAATATTCTATAAAGTCAAATCTCCTCACTTAAATGAAGGTCTTAAACTAGAGCAAAGAAAGTGAACGAGGTCACACTGTTTCATCGGGATTACTTTCAAGCAGTTAGTCACTAACTCGTTGGGCTTTTCATGAGAAAAATGGCTCAAGTTTCTCTTGCAGCTAACTCAGCTGCTATATGGTCCGAGAAGTGGCTAGTTAAATGACTTACACAAACCAAGAAAGGTCAGGATTTCTTGACAATATTTCTGTCTGGGGGATAAGTATGTTTCCTTTTTCTCTGCTCCCACAATGTATTAGCTATATATGCTCTAAGTGACATTAGCAATAAGTTTAATAAGTGCTTGATTTGCCAATTGATTCACAAATGGAGATAATTCTTATCTTCACAGACAGAAAAAGGGTCTGTTAGGAGGAAAAGCTGCAGTTCATTTCAATTGTTAATCACAGGAAGCCTGAGGCATGTGCAGTACTGTTCCCTTCAAGGAACTTTATGTGTTAATTATGGTCAGTGGCCAAATTTGTGAGGGTTATTATGAAAACTATAGTCCTCCAGTCAGCAAAATGCCTAAATCTCTCTACATCCTAACCGCTTTTGTGTTTCACCTGGCCTGCGGTAGATTTCTCAACTAAGTTATGCTGTGGGAAAGATGCAAAGATAATGAGATTCCTTGAACTTCTCAGGTCATCCTGACCTCCATTACTTCACTAGAAATAGATGGAGTGAGAGAAATACCAGCCAAGTCGTCTTTTCTTCTTGTTCCAAGCACTTTGAGAGGAAAAGTTATAGAGCAGCTGAAATCAGAAAGACCAAAACTGCTTTGCCACTGGTCAGGCAGCCAGCGAGGCTGGCTTCAGACTTTCTTTTTTGTTAGTGAAGTTCAGAGTGTGAGGCCTGCACAAGACCAGGGCATGCTCTGTCTTTTAAAGGCCTTGTCCAAACTTCTATGAAGTCAAGGCAAACTGTTCCTTGAATTCATGGGCTTGAGATTAGACTTTAAAACTTCTGGCTTAAAGCCATTATTTCAAGATCCAGATTCTCGTCCAAAAGTTCCTGAATTTTAGAGATGCTTCTTTGAAGAGTTCCTTGGGGAAGTATCATAATTTTTAATCAATTTTTGGGATTCAGAACGTAAGCTGTTGTTGATTACATGATTTATACATGCTCTCCATAGAGCTGGGGGGGCTTCATGCCTTATTTTACAGTGTTTATTGCTTATTATAGAAACTACATGATAATAGTGGTTTCAATTATAAGCCTATTAGGCAGGTAATTGACAACACAAGTATACTATAAAGTTACACTCTGCTTGCTTCAATACAAGTGCTGCGCTCTGTTTTTAGGCAGGCAATGCTGATAATCAGTGCATAAATGATTTCCTAATTAACTCCTCCTGTCAGAATCCCAGTTTCACTCAACAAGCGAGTTGGCCAAGGGTTCATTTGTTTCTTACCTTTCCCACTCAGCTGTATTATCTCCCGTGATGAGAAACTGTTCATCGCAACAGGAGTCGTGCCCAGACCATGGCAGCAAATGCATACTGTCAGTTGTACCGTCAGGAATTACATCCCTTTCAAGTTCAGAGCTGCAGAAGGTCGCTGAAAACAACAGGGTGACAATGCTTGAAAGTGGATTCTCATTCTTACCCTTGAGAGACAACTCTAAGGGAGTAATGGGTATTCAGTTCAGGCTAGCGACTCTGCGTTGTCTCAGGACAGTAGCAAATGACACCTGAGATCTCAAACGCCTTACAAGTTTTAACTCATATTCCTAATGCATCAGAAAAGTAAATAGTGCTTTATGGGATTATAGTGAGGAGAGACCAGGTATTCTGGACACTTGTTCTCTTTGAAATAAGAAAAGTGATAGTTCAAAAAAAATCTCGATCTGGGAGATTTTGCACGCAACTAGCAAAGACCTGAAATATGCCCCAAAAACCAGTGGTTAACTATTGACCAGTAAGGAGTGACACATTTGTCCCTTTTGCCAACTGAGGTACTGAGGTGTCTGAATGAGGATTCCTCCTTGGTCAGAAGGATGTACAAGATTTACAAATGATTTCTTCTGTTTGAAAGACTGAACACAAAAGAAAATCAACCACTGTCTTAGAAAACTTTTCACCAGGCACCTGCCTACAGCCAATTAAGGAATTGCTCTATTTATTTTATCTCAAAGAAATTCTTACAGGTGCTTTCCATCAAATCTCACCCTCCTTTACTCATGGCCAATTCAGGGTGACCTTATGGGCTCTTGTTTGGGTCAAATTTCTGATGTCCTATCCTGAGCAAGGATACGTTTTGCATTCAGACGTCTGAAGTGTCTGCTGTGGAGTTGAAAATACTGTCATACCAGTTCAGAGAATAAGTAAATCATCATTTTTGTCTGGCTGCCACTGATCTTGTTGCTTTCATCATCACAGATCACTGCAAATCTCCAACATGTAGCATGTTTGGTGTCATTTCACTCCATTTTATTCATTTAGGTGTGATCTCCAGCTTTTCTGTAAAGGGGAGATGCATGAAAAATCTCCTCTTACAGTAACAATTTCTCTTTAATCTCTGAGCGTGAGGTGACTTATAATTAGCAGTTTGATCCATTCTGTTCAGAGAAGCTCTAGTAAGACAAATAAAGAAATGAAATTTATTTCATATTTGCCTTCAAAATGTTGCATCTCTTGTAGCAGCCGAAAGGGAGAAGAAGGAAAGAAATACTACTTTGATATAGCCAGGTTTCAGAGACTGAGAATGAGAGTGTTTGTTGGATAACAGGCACAGTAAAGAAGGCAAAAGCCCTGTGGTCCTTGTTCACCCATGAAAAACAAAATGGAGTCACTGAGGGGAAACATCTTTCCTGACTATGAGCAATTGAATCATCTCGCCTGTTTTCCTACCTGGAAAGGGCTACCAACACCACCCTTTCTGGCCTGGAGAAGAAATAAGACCTTCACACCCAGCATCTGCTCCTCTGTACGGGCCTCCCAAGGGGCAGTAGGGTAAAAGGAGGGAACACGCTAGTAAATAGCTAGTCACCAGACCTCCTTTTAGTGGCCAGGAAAAAAGGTATAACTCACAGGAGGCTTTTCTGATGGACAGATCATTTTCTGCATTAGTCATACTTTAAAGTTTTCTGTTTTCATTATTCAAGGTTTCTAGGTGTAGTCATCATTACTAATAGAGCAAAATAATGTGGCACTAAAAAATGCAACTTTTCCTCCAATCCCAGCTATCCTGCTGATCCTAACCCCACCAGTCCTCCTATGGCATTTGGTTGACAACCAGAAATCAGCTGAATATTGGATTTCTACAGTTCACTAGACTGCCAAAGACCTGCTTCCAACTTTTTAATTAAAAAACCCACCATTGCAGTTATGAAACCCTCCTCAAGATTTCGGTCCTTCAGGGGGTATGTATGCAACAGTCTGCAGACTGAAAAAGTCCTTGAACAATGAATTAATTTTCTCAAGTATTTTGAACATTCCCAGCACACTGGAGATCTTACTGTAATTTATTTTATCATTTATTATTTCTTCTTATTCTTACTATATGCAGGTGATGGAGTGACAGCACAGACAGCATGTGCCTGCTTTCCCCGAGTTGTTTACTTAAGCTTCAATTTCAAGCTCCAAGCTTCAGGTTTATTATTCAGTTCAATATTTAATTCTTAGATGCTGAAATGATGTTTTTTTACTTGTGTTCACAAAATTAGGCCCACAGTCCATTTCAGATACTTCTGTCCGGGAGAAAAAAATTTGGCACCAGTGAATGCGGGGAGATGGTGCTCAGTACCAGAGCCACAAATACACGTTGCAAAATGGGAGATTCAGGCAGAATCGCCTAGGAAATTAAACCCGGCCATTTCATGCCATCTACTTAGAATGGCAGAGTTACTGTTTATATGAGAATTGAAATTAAGATTTCAATTGCTTCTAAATTAGGAAGCAGACATGCACAGACACGCGCACATGAACAGACATTAATAAAACCCGGAAAGAGAGAACAACAACAATGGGATGCAGAGGGGTTTTGATTATTTCAGCGTGTGGCCTAAACCATGGCAGATTCTGCAAGATGCAGATTTGCATAATGTAATGAGACTGGAATCAAAGTACCAGGAAGACAGACCAAGTGCTAATTAACTAGACGCTGCAGCAAAAACACCAGGATGGACGGACAGTACAACGCAGGAAAACATTCCAGGGACAAATGGATAGCAGTGTTAATTGCATTAGAAGAATACTCTGGAGCTATTACTGCAAATTTTAGCAGACCATTCCAACAGATTAATGTCAGCCTAAAGTTCTTTGGAGCTACGGGTCCCAACAACTGCTAGACTGGCAAAGAATTGGGTCAGTCCTTCTGTGAATGGAGCCAGCCCAAATCTATAGTTTAGAGCCATAGCACTAAAACAGACAGCAAGAATTAAACCCTCTGTCCCTCCTAGAAACGTCTGCTGTTTGTAGCTTGACTGATTTTCAATCTCTGTGTGCAGGCCACTTAGGATGCTCTGCAAATGACCCCCTGCCCCCTTTGTTTGGTATTCTGGCAGTGTGCTATGGCTGGAAAGGAAGTGCTTGGGCCTCTTCTCTTAATTCTGAGGACTAAAATCTGGGACTAGGATTATTGTCTCTTGTGCACTGGTCTCTGTATTGTCTCTGATCACAGAAAATCCTAACAGTTTTGTACTCCTTTTTTCTGCCTTCAGGATTCTATGACAAGAGCTAAATTGATAAAAAGCCTTTTTAATAAAAAAAATATTAATATTTAACAGCCAGAATAAAACTTAAAAATGTATGTGTGCCTATTTTACATAAAGGTCTGCAACCCCCTATCAATAATTGAGGCATATGCGTTTCTTTAGGCCCCTCCAGCAGTTATATTAAGCTGGTCCGTCCTTTCTTTGTAAAGACTGAGTGGCCAGGCGTGGGTGTGTGGGTAGCTGTGCAAGAGGAGAATAAATTCTGGAGGAGGACTATGCCCCCCTGTACCATGCTCCTAGAAAGGTCTTCCTTTCCATGAGCAGAGCACTCTTCCCAAGTCTGAGGCCAGCTGCAGAAGCTTCTCTTAAGCTCAAGGGGCAGTAGTTTATGCTTTTAGCTCTGACACACGCCTCTGCAGTGTGCCAGCCAAAGTGGAAACCACCACAGTGGTGCTCTTTCCTAAGGGGCAAACCTAGTCCTCCACTCAATGGCCTGTTCAGAGGGAACAAAGCTCACTTAAAAGCCTCAAGATGAGGCCATTTTCTGGGAAGAGTTCCGGGAAAACTTTAAGACACTTACTTTAAGCTTTCTTTAGATAACTGGTTCTTCAATGAGTGTATTAGGTGAGCAGGAGAGGCTTCTGAATCCTGCTTACCAGCTAGAAATAACGATGAGTTCATTAGATGTGTTATACTGCTGTTCTAGCTACTGCGACCTGACTGCAGAGCTGTTCAAGCAGTGAAAAAAGGTTATTGGCAAATGAAATTCTGAAATCTGAAAATGGAAAATCGTAGGTAATAGATGTGATGAAAACATTTTGACCATCTCATTGGATAAAAGGAAAAAATTAGTGCCAAATAATTTCTGCAGTAGGTGGTAGGCAGATCAGTTGAGCAGGCTAGCCAGAATCTTTTGCTAGCTGTTGTGAATGACCATACTCCACATCCCTCACTCCAGGTGAGGATATTTGTTTTTCATGATTTTCTGTGGAATACCTTGCTTTACCGTGACTGGCTCTTACACACGGAGTTTACACACCTTTTGAAGATCATTTAGAGGAGAACTAGAACAGGTGTTTCGCAATTGGATAAGAGAAGATATTAATCCCAGTCTGAAAGTTTTTAACTAAGTCAAAAGAGAAAGTGAAAAGGATTGTTCCATTCGATTATTAGAAGACTCCCACAACTCAACAATAAAAACACTCAGATGCTTATGTTTCAGAAGTTTCTGAGCTGTGAAAACTGAAATATTCTTTTCTGACCATTAGCTGCGAACTGCTGAGGCAAATAGGACCACGGGAAATAAAAAAAATATTAAACCATCAACTCCCTCCTGGAATACTGTTTGTTAGAGACCCAGGTTCACCGGTAGGCAGACAAATAGTGATGCTGAGATGAAAAAGCCATAAAAGGAAATCATGTTGAGCTGGGAAGAGGTAGGGTAAGGAGATTTCTTTTTCTCTCATCTTCATTCCCTTCCTTTCAAACTCATTAGTATTAATACACCTTGATAAATCGAGCCATCTCACCAGAATTAAAGCTGCTTGCTTTGTGTAATGTGATCCACTGCATCGCTAGTCACTGTGCCCAGAGGAACAGGGAAGGTCAGAGGTTTCTGCGTACCTGATAAAAGTCAAGGCTGAGAAATTCATCAGCTCCTTTTGCATTTGATATCAGTGACGGGTGGATCTGGTGCTGCTTATTCCTCGTCTAATTTCACATCTCTGTTTGCAATCATATCCTTCCCTGTGCCCATTTTTCCTTAGTACTGCCACATTTCAGGTACATCTTTCTTCTGGAAGCTGCCAGTAGCTTTTTCAGAGGTGAAGACTGGCATGTGTGGAGTTTCTACTCATAAACAGTATCCACCTCCTCTGAGACGGATTCACCTAGTTAGCCAGAATGAACTGTGTCCCTGAACTATATCAGCAGGCATGAGGGAAAAATAAATGTCTTCGGAGTACACGGATGAATGCATGTAATGCTCTTAAATTATTTTGAAAGTTTCCTCTGGGTTTGCCTTCAACTTACCAGACCCTTCACTAGCTGGTAGATATCCTTCAGGTAGTAAAGTATTGCCCGTGGCCATACATTATCTGCAGTATTTATCACATATACTTGAAATCATCCCTGCACATCTCAGGACTAATGCAATACTCAATCATGCAGGCAACACATACAGAAAATAGGAAACACTATGGGGCTCCCTCCTTCGGGAAAAATCTCAATATAGCAGTGCATAGCTACTAACTTCGTTTGTTAAGGAATATGTCATGATCACAGCCACACTGTAGGGCTTGCATTCACTGATGTCCCAAGGAAACTCAGCAAACGATTGATTTTAAATATCTGGTGCCCAAAATAATTTTAAAAATCTATATATTTGGATTTAATCCCCAATTATTATTATTTTAATGTTATGCAGTAAGAGAAAAAGAACACAAAAAATGTCAGCCAAATGACAGCTGTAATCATCACTAGAGAAATACAGTTTTGTCCTCTATTTAGTAGGAGGGTATCTTTACCCCACTTCTTACCCCTCCCTTGAATTATGTTTCTGGCAATATTCAACATAGGATATCACCTATTTTTTTTTTTTAAATGTATTTATCTGTTTAAAAATGTCTAACTAAATTGTTATGATTTTTCAGGTTTTATTATTTTTTTCTTTATTTTTATTATCTAAAAGATTTTGTTCATTATCACTCAGTATCGCTAATCCAACCAGCCTAAACCTACAACTTAAAAAGAAATATTTTTTTGAAAAACAATGAATCCCACCTCAATGCAATGTATTCTCTCTCAGTCAAGGAAATTACACAGTGTCAGTTAGTTTGATCCCATATTTGTACAAAATATATTAGCAATCTTCCTTTCCCACCGTCCAAGTAAATTCTACATTCATATGGAAACAAATTGTTAGATTATACAGTATATTAAATTAACAACCTAAAAGAGTATAAACCCCAGCGGGAAACTAGCCTTTCTGCTAGAAGATCATTTCAGTTTGCTCCCAGGCATTTCTCACCCAGCAAGAAATTCAAGCAAAATGTCAGTAAAGTTTGCTACTTTGAGATGTAGCTGACAGGAGAATTCTGGCCTGTCAGGTTGTGGTGGCTTTTAAAATATTTTCAGTATTTCAACTCATTGTTTTAAAAAAAAAAAAAAAAGTAAAAAAGTAAAAATGTCCAACTGCCATCATTCAAAGATTTAATATGATAAGAATAATTATGTTCCCAATCCATTAAACCTGTGACATATACTCTATAAATGCTTCAGGGAATAAGATGCAATATTGTGGTGGTAAAATGTGTACCTGCTGAAGGGAAGAGTGCCACTAAAATAAAGGGAAACACTGAAGAAATGGAGTTTTTATGAGGTAAGGTATGGCAGGTACGCATGATGAAATGCTAATTTACGTCCTTCACAGTACAGTCTTTGCTGCTACAGCAGGAACTAATCTGCTTCTGCCAACGGAGAACAGCAAATGCTGGAGACAGATGGCTCCTGGTACCACATCAGTGATGAACATACCTCTTTTGGACGTGTCTGATCAGCCCGGTCCCTCTGCATTAGGAGGTCCTTAGCTGCTGTCCCCCAAAGGATTATCCTAACACGGTGCAATGGTTTCCAAAAAGCTGAAATTTCTTCCTAGTTCCCTGCAAGATCAGACCTGCAGTGAGAGAGAAAAAGTGGGAAAGCATCAAGCAGCAGATTCCTGGTTTGGAGCTGCTGGGCAGTGGAGACAAAGAGCTCTGAGAAGTCCCGGGACGCCCTGAGGCAGGCCAGGAAAGCTAGACAGGACGGGACAGAGTCCCTACAGCGTCAAGGGGACTGCGGAGTGCCTTCCTCCAGCTCTCCTCTTCATCAGCAAGGTGGTTGCACCCAGCCCTGCTGGAGGTCGATGATGGGTTTATTTTTAATTTTTAGGTAGATGGCTGAGTCACTAACTCTACTCTCTGATTCTGTGTTGAGGACCAGCCCATATACATTCACATTTGACCAAGCTAGACCATCTCATACCAGCACTTTCCAGATTAAGCATTCAGAATTTCTCTTTCAAAAGGCGTGTTTAGTTTCTGAAAATGTCTCCTTTAAGAAAGGAGACTTTTCCTTCATACTAGTAGTTTTTCAGTCTGGCAATGAACCAGCTTCCCTCATTGTTCACCCATTTTGAGCCTTTAGCAAACAAACTGAAATCACACAGAATATGATCCATGACATATTCTTTCTACCCACACAAATATGGTTTCTGGGCATTTTCAGTCTCCAATTTCTTCCTCAGTCTGGTGAGAAATTTTCCACTTTTATACCCTTTGCACTTGAGCAAAGTGAGAGGGAAATTGCTTCCAGTGTGTGTTTAACAAAAGCAATATAATTGGGAGTTTGGCTGCATTATGGAGCAACAGGATTCTGTCTTTCCTCACTTCCTTCTTTTTAATTCTGTTGGTGACTTAAAATCCATGAGGTACAAAACTTGGGCAGTTTGGAACAAGATGAGAATGACAAGATTAAAAACAGGGCCTTGAATGCTGTTCAGTAGCTTGGGAACATGCTTCATTATAACCTGTGGAGGAATTCAAAGAGAAAAGCACAGCTGCTTTGGATTCCTGTCCAGAGATACCATACAAGCACAGCTTGCATAAAAATAAACGCTTTGCATATTAAGGAAATGGTCTGTTATTTGCCATAGAAGCATTCTAGTCTTATTCTTCCTTTTTTAAATCATCAATTATAAAGCCTTGGAGTTGGTCATTCACATTCTTGTTGGAATAATTTTCATGCGCTTAACCAATGAATGATGCTACTAGCCAGGACACACGTAAGAGAACATCAGCTACATGGGTTATTGCTTCTGGTCATCTACTAATCCCAGAGGGCCAATAACACAATGGTTTCTCCTCCCATGAGCCTAGTGCAACTCCTGACTCTTCCTTTTCCAAATGCCATAAAATTATAGATTGACAGTATATAAAAAAAATAATAATAACCCCTCCATCAGTACTGTGCACTACAGATCTCAAAGGCACAACCAATGCTTTAGGCCTGCAGGATGAAGACAATTTTTAGGAGCAAATAGCCAGGTGTTGATGCAAAATGCAGTATTTTCCACGCTAAAAAGACAAGGAAAAAATCCAATAGCCACTGCTAACCTGCCTGAGGAATTAATTTCTTCTTGACTCTGACTCTGGACATTGTTTTCATCATGCCTGTGTGAGCAAGCCACATTAGTCTGGGGAGGAAAAAGCTTCTCCTTTCCATAAGTGATTGTGAGAGCATCTTCCCTTCTGCACCCCTGTCAGACAAAGGCTGGTCCAGCCGAAGCAGGGCTGGAGTACTGAGCAACCGTCCTGGCACGAGCAGGTGCACAGTCCTGCTTCAGCTGTAAAAGTGTACAAGAGGTGTAAAAAGTACATCAGAGAACGTATAAGTGACCCCAAGCGGATCCTAGACTGAGGAAAGAGAAACCATCAATGAGAAACCATCAATACGAACAACATATTTCACCCTGCAAAGGTCTCCAGGTGCTGACGAGTCTCCTCAACATCCCACCAGCACCAACGCCAGAATGAAGCCACTGGTCTCAGCACCCTGAGGAACAGGGGAAGGGGAAGCATAACACCAGGAAAAAGGTAGAAATCGGGAAGTGTGTGTATAACAGTTCTAACTATGTTATTGTTTTTTTCTTTTTTTGGTAATATTTAGATCCAGACTACTAACGATAATACTGTTAAGATTTCTATTATATTAACAATAAATTCTTGGCTTATGTATGTATGGTGTTCTTTCTATTTGCCCATAAACTAAGAATTTTGAGTGTAACGCTTCTCATAATGCAGACCCTTTGAACTTTGGAATGTTCTTTGAAAGCAGAAGGTATTAAAATCCCCGGGCATGGAAGTTCTTATGAGATTTTTAGCCTAAGTACAAGAAACATCTGAAAACTCTCTTGAAAAAAAAATCTATTCCCTTAGTAGCAATTAATTTAAGTGCTCCTCTACTAATTTCACTGTCTGCTATATCACACTAAAATTTTATTGGATGCGTACAAAGACTATGTAGTGTCAATCTGGTGTGTTTAATATTTATCACACTACATGATGCTTAACAGTACATGTTGGTTTTTCTAAGGAAGATGTATGAAGCATGAAATTTTCAAAGTGAAATGAGGTGTTTAACAACATGCTGTTCAGTATCCCCACTTCTGATCAAAAACTGAATATTAGGGAAAATATTATGATTCTTCATGAATTCAGATCTTTACATCACAATGACTCATTCTTGTTACGTGTTGTTGTAGGCCAAGTGTAAGGTTAGATGCAAGAACAACCAGGTGATGTTCTTTGGGTTGTGCAACTTAGGAGATCAACAAGAACAGACTTAAAATCTGTGCTTCTGCAGATCATGTACTGAACTAACAACATTAACAGAGGATGAACAATTCTTGTGTTTTGATGAAAGAAAATTGCTTGAAACTTGAGAGACACTTGACGAGATTAAAAAAAAATGGGCAGTATAATGTCAGTGCAAACAAACACTAATGAATATGAAACCCAGTAGTGACATATTACAAATTCTGCCTTCATGACATTGACCCTCAGAAGACCTTAGCTGTTCCTTGCTGTGAACACCACATTCCTCAGTGCAACCTTAGCATCTTTACTTCAATCTCCTGTCTTAACCAAAAAGGCAAATGTCACAAATCCAGAGTGCAAGGAATTACTTCTACACATTGCTGAGTTTTAATTTCACTGCAAAGAGAAGCAAAACAAAATAATGATTTAACACCACACAGACACAGAATACTAGATGTGTTCCTATAACTCTGGGATCCAGATATATGCCGGATTAATTTATGTAGAAGAAGGCATAAATACGAGCAAGGTGTCCTTGCAGACTCTGGGTTGTGACATAAACTCTGCTTATAAAACTCACCAAAATTTTCTTCCCTGTGCCTTTTTCCTCCTTCTCAGGCATATTCTTATTACCCCCACATCTCCCTACTTGGGAAAGTGCTGATGGAGACTTTTAGGAGTGGAAAACATGGGAAGAGGTGACCAGCATGGGGTGGCATCACCGGCTGAAGCAAAACTGGGATGCCCACATTTAATACTTTCAAGGCTGCTCTATCCTCAGACCAGTGACTTGCAGCCACCGGGTGACATCCCCGGCTCCACTCTCATAGCCTGTATGGTTAGACCTCATATACCCTCTAGCTGAATAACGTCTTCTGATACCTCTGCTTTCATGCTGAAAGATATGATGGAGCCAAAAGGACAAAGTACTTCATCTTGGGGAGCCAGAACGGACAACTCCTTTCTTTCAGAAATTCATGTAATATCTCCTTCCTTGTCAGGAATGGAGACTTACAGATTTGCAGGAGAAAGAAGTTAGATAGATCCTTGAATCTAAACTTGATTTTTCTACAGACATAAATTAAGCTGTAAACTCACCCAGCCAGAGAAATTAGTTGAGGGAAATGTTGGCATTTTCAGACTGGAAAAGAAAACTGACATCCGCTCACATGCGTGTCGTTTCTCAGTTAAGCAGCTCACTCTTAATAGTCAAAGCTGTGGGGAAGCAGATACCCAGCTTGCCAGCAATAAGTGATAAATGTGTTTGCTTCACACTGGGATGTCATTTCAGTTGGGGTTTACACTCAAAATTTCAGATACTCTTTCCATCCCCACTGAATCCCAGTGCCATGAGAAATGTGTATTTCTTCAGCGGTGTATGTAAAACACAAGCAGTGCTGTGATGAAAGGCGAACTCTTAAGCATTGCAAACCTGTCACTTGTTTATGATTCCTTGAGGTCTTTCCTCTCAGAAACCAGCACCTGCCTGAGAGACAAATAAACCATCCGCATGGACAGTGATCATCCTTTGTGGGAAGGAAGAAGTTTTCATAGGCCTTCAGACTTTGCCCTTGTCTTGGTCTCACTCACAGACTCAAAATCTCTGCTGATTTTAAAGTACTGTTGGAGAAACTGGTACATCTCCTACATATGTTTGCTTAGTTGTTATTTTATTCACCTAAACCTTTGCTTTTTTGGCTGAGAAATTCTTCTCACACAACCCCCCAGAGTTTTCAGGAGCTGGAGCATCCTATCCTTGAGGACACTGATATAATCAATTAGCAAAGTTCCAAATAAACATAGGTCCCCAAAGAGGAGGAGAGACAGGGACAGAAACAAAAGACATCTTGAAGAAAACTAGAAATTATTAATAACTTAATAATAGGGAAAATGAGATTATATCTAAAAGCTCCCTGTACAGAAGATAGAGTTTAGAGCAATATACAGTTCCAAGATCATTTATGATCGGCCCCTTCCACAAACAAACATACCAGCACATATAAACACCAAAGTCTACCGCTTATGAAGGCATTCTTCGTCATTCAGTAGAGGTAAAACCTCAGCAGGAATACTTCAAGCAGTTTTCAGCAATGAATGAAAAAATTTTGGCATCTGACAAAGATGCCTAAAAAAACCACAAGGCAACCCAAAATCATGGCTCTAAAGGAAAAAGCAGATTTGAGAATTTTGAGGAGGAAATAGAGTAGTAGTCTCTAAAAGGCTATTAGAAAGGAAAAAGGCAGAGTATGTTCACCATGGTGAAGCTTAACATGTGTGAACTGAGTGAGATTCAGGTTGCCTTTAGAGAGGAACTTTCTGAGAGAAAGAATTTGGAAGAGCATCCTGGGAAGGTTACAAGGGTGAAAGTCTAGGGCAGAATGAACAGCTCTTCGTTAAGATCAACACTAGCACAGATGGATGAATGAAATGATCACTTGAAACTCTTTCCAACCACGTGATTTATGAAAGAAAATGTATTTGTGGGAACTGAGCATTTCAGTTTGTCATGTGCCTGACTAGTAATGGTTATAAGATGAATTAAAGGCTGATCTTGTGATGAAGGAAAGAGAGAGGTGCTTAATTCTTAGCTTCCTGGATATATATCTATTCACTTTTGAAACCTGGGTAAATTAGGCAGACACAATATGTATGATACAACACTCTGTAACGGGCAAACGGCAGAGAAATAAATGTATTTTAAAGCTTCTAAGTCATGCATTAAACACTTATACAAGGAACAGACTATTTGCAAATCAATCTTGAAGCAGTTATTCACGTGAGCAACATTTTCTTACTTTCACAACACTGCGGCTGAGAGAAGTTCAACAGAAGATGTTAATATTTTTCTCTGTATCTCAGCTCCTCCAGAAATCCCTTAGTAACACACATCTCTCCGTCACACCAATGCCTGTAGTACCGATGCCTCAGAAAAGGAGCATCTCTAGTAACAGGGAACAACAAAACTCAGCTAATGTAGCTGGGCTGAAACTGCTCCAAGGGAGGGTTTAACTTTTTTGGATCGCTGGGAAACGAAGTCTCCTCTGTGCACACAGTACCCTTACTTACTTCTCTGGTTAAACGATAACATTAACTGAAACAATCAAAACTAATAGTTATGACTACCTAAAAGAACTTTTGTCCTTGCCTAATGTCCTCCAATCACTATTCAGAAAGAGGACCCAGCACACGCAGTATTTTCTCCCCTCAGTTGGCCTTGCTCCAGCGAGATAAACAGCTCGTTACAGTAACAGGGGCCTCTGAAGAGCTTATGGACATTTACAAAGGTGTGTGACGTTCAAATACTGGAGTTAGAGATAACCCACAGAGTACAACTGCCTAACCTTGTTCAGAGATACAGACCTGGTCCCAAAGTAGTACAGTGGCACTTGCATGATGCTGTCTCTGAAATACACTGGTATGGTTCTGCAGAAAGCTAATTAGTCCCACTTTCCTAACCTGACTGTATGATCGCCTGTGCCACTGTTACCCCTGGATCATCTCTCATTGCCTGGAGCATACATGGCCTAATTCAGGTAAGGTAATGTGATCTCAAAGGAGAAAAGGCTAATTCAAAGCCTTTTAATGTCTGCTCACTTCAGTGAACCTCTTGTTCTAATAACAGTAGCAGGAATCCAGCTGAGGGGAGATTTGAAAAAGAAATGGAGTGACTCAAGAAGGAAAGTCTACACTTTTTATATGACTCATTTGGAATACACATGTGAATAACACTCTAAGCCTTTAGGAGAAAGATTTGTGAAATGTATGGGAAAGTAGAGTATCTCTGAAAACATCTCCAGTAGATTGTCAGAGGAGAAGATTCATTAGATGGGGTTTCGTTGTAGGAAAATAAGGAAAAACATGAACAAAGTTCAAGAGCAAGTCTGGTGGCGTACCTATAACTTCTTGCCACTCAGCCATAAGCTGGGCACAGAGCATCTTAATTTACTGGAGAGATTTTTCAAAGTACGAATTCCTACTACATGATTTGGGTCAGCAAGACTGAACATCGCGACAGACACTTATCATTGTGCAAGTCTGATGGTGCAGTCTTGTCTCAGCTGAAAAGCAGTCTTTATGGGCTTTTAAAGAGTGCTATAGCACTTTAAAATGTACTGTATCTACCCAGTAAAATGTGTGAAAAAACCCACAACTGTTTAAATAAACACTGGTATTATTAAAGTCTGTGAACTACGACAACCACCCTGCATTGCAGACAAAGTCTGAGGGAAGCAATTGATCAAGAGGATTAAAAATATGTTGATGCCTGTAGTTACCAATTTATCATATCTACCCCCTGTTGTTTTTTGTAGTGAAATGAATGATGAACCTATTTCAAATCATCAATTCCCATAAAATGTATACCTCCAAGTAGGAATATGCTAAAGGATTTATGAAGAGCACAGTGGGCCTGGATACCTTGTCTTGTTTGACATTGCTTATACAAGAAACCTTAAATACACAAATTGATTGATTTGTATGTTTCATCAAGGCTTGATTTAATTTATCAAGGGGAGAATGCCAATTTGCATTCATCAATAGTTAAAGTCAGGTTAGAGTCAAGCTGGTGACTCAAACCTTGTTTTCATATTGCCTTGTTATATCCCCTATTCTCTTTCGTTAGTTTTAAAGACACAGGAGTCAGACACTTCTCTTCCTTTTTAATTGTTTTCTGAAACATTTAGGTCAACAAGACAGTGATGCCACTTACTCTGTGTCTGTGCAGGACTTGCACAATTGGTGAAGTTTCAGGTTGGTTCATTTTCAGACCTCCCAGCTATAGCAGTGATATTTCCACAGCCCTCAGGAATTCTGCCTAATCACTGCAAGCTGAATTAAGGTGGAGTTTGAGGACTTTTGCAGCAGATGTGAGACCTGTGCCATCTCCCAGTTGTGCATATAGCCGGAGATAGGCATCCCACAACACAAACAGGAGTTGTGCATCTAAATCTCATAATAAGCTTTAAAAGTTTATGCCCTTTTTATTCTTCTCCTTTCTTTCAACTGCTACTTGTCTCCTTCATTTGACCTCCAAAGCCCTCTGTTTTTTAGGGTGGTGATTCTTTCTACCAGCAGCCATGAAATCCTTCCTAATTCTGCCCCTGCTCCTCTGAATTGAGCCTAAGCCTTTATCAGTTTGGGATCAGTTCAGGAAATCCTTGCTAGGGAAAGGGACCCAGTCGTTACTCGTCTCCCTGATTGTCAGATACGGGTGCTATTTCTACAGACATCTCTCGGATGAAAGCCCCATGCAGCTCATGAGGCTTATTCTCTGATCTGGCTTCCACTCCCTGCCCAGACACAGGTCAGCAGTCACCTTGTGTGCCTGCAAAGTAAGATGTCCCAACTCAAAGATCGGTCTCCAAGTCGGGCTAGTTTTTAGCACCTGTGTTTTCCACTGATTTTAATGAATTTTCATAAGAGTTACGCTCTTATGAATTTCATTCCACTTTCCATTAAGTGACTCCATAAGTGAGAGGTTGCATAATTCTGAGCCTAATTGCAAACTGATTTAAAAATGCAGCTCTGCTCTTTCTGCAGCTTTATTGGCAAAATACCTTCCTGAGCTGTGCTTTCTTGCTTTTTCATATATAATTAATTATGAGAGGCTTGTTATTTACAGGATAAGATACTTTAACGTAAAGATGTCACATCTGTTAGATAAGGGAACAGTGAAATCTGAAGCATTACCTGTAAGTGAGCTGAATGTCAATATTCAGTGGTTCTGATGTAATTAAACAGTACATCGCTCAGTCTAGTTGGGAACATAGGAATAGAGAAACATTATTTAGAAGAGGCTGGATTGTTATTACAGAGCCTGATTCAACAAAGCACTTGAGCATAAGCTTCAGATTAAGCACATATTCCTTCTACTGCAAACCATGTTAAAGCGAGTGTATGCATACTTGCCTTGCAGAATATGTTAATTATTTTCAGAGAAGAAACTTGCAGGGCCCACTTCACCGAGACCGTGTTATAATCTCTAATGTATCTGTCTTCACAATCCCCCTGTGACAGAAAAACTGCTATTATCTTCTTTGTTTTTTAAACCAAACAGGGATTTGAGAAACAGGAGAAAAAAGACTAAACTCATTAAATTATTTAGCCCCGCATTACCCAACTGGTTTCGTTAATGCGAAGGCACCTAATACGCTTGGATATTTTTGTAAGTGACATTAGGAACAAAGTACACTAAATAATTTTTGCAAATATGAAACAAAAGTCCTAATCCTGACAGGTACTTTGTGCTATGTTGGGATCCCAGTGACCCCAATAGAAGGTGCATGGCAAACCAGCTGAGCTCTCCTCTTCAAAAGTATCTGAAGTGAAGCTTAAATTGAGGACAAGACACCTTAACTATGCATCTAACGTATTCATGTTCACCAAGGCTATGGTAAACAAAACACTCACCACTGGAGCTTTTGGTTTTGACTGTCACCAAAGCGTCCTTCTTTCACAGGCCGGCTGGTGCTTAGACATCGGTCTGACTCAGTCCAGAAATATACACCACGTCAAATTACACACAGATTAACTCATCACACTGACAGAGTATTTCAAACTCCACTTAAACTGGTATCATAAGATACAATTGTCTTGTTTCATTAAAAGAAAAAAAAAAAAGATCAAAAAAATCTAGAAGCTTTTGGAAGAAAAATGTGTACCATTTGTTTTAAAGTGCAGTAATGCAACTGGTGATCCAGTATTTTTTCTCTAGAGCTGGAGAAATTTAACAAGATAAAAATAAGTCAGGCAGAGTTTCAAAAAGTACTCTGATACCACAGTGGAAATGGATAGGAAAAAAAATAGATGGAAAACGTTGAGTTGATTAATCTGATAAACTCCTAAATTAGATGAGTTCCGTTAATGAAATAATTCCAAAATCTGACTTGCCTAAATCTTGGTGAAAAATCTCTTATACAAATCACTCTTCCACAGTAGCTGAAATCAATCAAAGTTTCTGAGATGAGAGTACAGTCCTTTGAATGAAAATTCTTCAGAATTTATTTTAAATGTCGAGTGTCACAATATGTTGCACTTTCCAGTTTTGTTCTTGGTTCCAAGAAAGCTGCCAGAGGGCAGGAAAATGCATCTAACTTTCATTAGCCTTTTCAGTAGGACTGTCATAAATTTCCTCCCTGTCCTCAGGATACATCAACAGGAAGACAGCCCACTGTATGCACAAAGTAAAACTAATCTGTTGCTCAGCAGAAAGGTAATTTTGTTCCAGTTCATTTGTCTGTGTGCATAATTTATTATATTACAGACCAGTGAATTTGGCATGGAAGAAAAAGAAACGATTTGACTAAAAAAAATATAAACTGTGTTCTAAAATCAGCTAAAAGTTTTAATTTCCTAATGAGCTCATTTAATCCAGGTGGATGACTATGCTCTTTGATAAACCAATTGAAAAATAAATTGCATTTGCAAAAGCCTACATGCACAAATCCACGCAGAAGAGGATTATATTCCAAGGAAAGTATGTGAAGCATATTGGAATAAGAACTACAATCACAGGAACACAATAAAGCAAAATAATATTGTGAGCAAATACAAAGAGCTTTGTGATGAAACACCGATTACCGAGCCCTGAAGAATGACCTGAATGGCTATCTCCAGGGTTACTGTTTCATTCCACAAAGTTTATTTTCAGGCTAGGAAATATTTAGTTGCAGATGCTGCCTTCAAGCACTGTTAAGAATTGAGACAGCAGCAAAAGGATTAAAACACGTTAAAGAATTGTATGGCTAAACAAGCAGAGACACTTGAGCAGTCCTTCTAGTTACTATTATTACTGTGACAATACTTATAGATCCTGTCAATCTAAGTAGTGTGCTGAGATTAGTTCTGCTCCAGAAAAACGTAGGTGAAATAAAGTAGTAATTGCAAAATGTGGTTTTGTGGGAATAGAATTTCTATCCACACGGAAATACACTGGGCCTGTTCAGCTGACATTTCACTGGGGAAGAGTGTCTGGGGAAGGTTTGGTAACATGTAATGAAAATGCGAAACAAATCTTTGATTTTTCATTTTGAACTGAATTCTAGGCATGTATTCAACAGATTTTAAATGTAACATTAAATGTTGAAATAGCTTGTGTTTTTTCTTTGCATTTTTAAATCCATCCAAGCATAACGCATTTTCCCCAGTTTCCCCCCAGGGTTTTCTGGTTTTAGCATTGATTAGAAGGAAAGTAAATGTCATCACAGAATCCCAGGGTTGGCAGGTCCCTCTGGAGATCCCCCAGTCCCACCCCCGGCCAGAGCAGGGTCTCCCAGAGCAGGGGGCACAGGAACGCCTCCAGGCGGGTTTGGGATGTCTCCAGAGACGGAGACTCCCCCACCTCCCTGGGCAGCCTGGGCCAGGGCTCTGCCACCCTCCAGGGAAAGAAGTTCCTCCTCAGGTTTAGGGGGAACTTCCCATGGTCAAGTTTGTGCCCGTTCCCCCTTGTCCTGTCCCTGGGCACCACTGGAAAGAGCCTGGCCCCATCCTCCTGACACCCATCCTTTAATTCCAGGTGGAATTTCTAAAATCAGGGTTCCTCCTCATTCCATGTGGAATTTCTAAACTCAGGGTTCCTCCTCATTCCACGTGGAATTTCTAAGGTCAGGGTTCCTCCTCATTCCATGGAATGGAGAGCATGGAATGAGGAGGAACCCTGAGCTTAGAAACCGCAAGCAGGGCATGCTCTTACTTTTAAAAGAAAAAGGGGGGGCATTCCACACTCTCACTGTCTCAGAGCTGTTTGTCTCTTCTCGTCAAGGTCAGCCTGACTTGCAATTCTTCTGCGGCGTACTCCTGCTCACTACTACTGCTTATGCTAACTTATGCTAACATGAGGATTCCTTGTACAAACCAACTCCAAACTCATCTCCACGTCCCTTCTCATGCAGCCAGTCTGCAACAGAGCATCCAAAATCTCACATAAATCCCTCCAGCTAAGAGATGGCCAATGGGGTAGAACAGAACATTATTTCAAGGACAGGTTCTTAATCTGTTTCTTAGCAATATGGTGTACATATCAAAATTGCTGCCAGTTCTCCTGGACACCTCAGAGCCGAGAGACACTGGTGTGACTATGCTCCTACTGAATCCATGCCAAAAAGACCATCAGCTGCAGTGAGACAGAATGCAGCTGGGAATAGGTAATAGACTGAAAGGCTCTTTGCAGGCAGCCTTAAGCTCCCCCGGTGTGCACTCTGAACTTGGATGCTGAAGTTTCTGTACGCTCAAGCTAATAAGCCTTCCCGAAAGATAGGGTGTCGTACTTCAGGCTCACCCGTGTGCAGCTTCCTTAAAGCTCTTTTGCACTGCTTTTTCAGGCAGTTAGAGCATATACAAAGAACCTAGCATCTGTCTGGAGATAAAAAATAAAACAAAACAGGTAGAGGATCCCAAGAAGCAGTCCTAACATCAGTCACTTGAGTGGGAGCCACTGGAATGGCAAAAGAAACCTGTCCTTGGACTGCTCCATGGATCAGTAATGACCAGGATTTTGCATTCACTACATTTTAAGCAAAGAGAAAGAAGCTCACTGAAAATGAAATCAGAGTCAGACTAAAACCTAACTGATAGCAGCAGGGAAAGCTAAACAAAGTTGTATTTGTTTAAAGGCTGTAGGGATGCAAAAGGAAATCCATTTGTCCCAAGGCAGGTCAAAAACTTTCAAAGAATATTTGCACTTTTCCTTTGTGTAGGATTTGTCATGACTTTATGTAATTGCTGCAGCATGTAGAAGAAAGAAACTTTCCAAGAACTCTTTGTCACCAACATTTTTGAACTGGTTCAAAGCACTAAAGCTGGTATTTATTCTACAGATACACATTACCTACATTTCCCAAAGCTCACTGGGCTGGGCAGCAGAATGAGTTGCACTCTATTTCTCTGCCTAGCCTGGAGAGTAGTCACGGTGTTGTCCTGCAGAGCCGTCTAGCCTTGTTCTGGGAGTGCGAGTTCCACAGAGCAACCTGGTTGTCAGGCTGCGGATCTCAGGACAGGGCAGGAGGTCCAGCTTCCCAGGCGCGTTGCTGAGACCTGTGCAGTTTGGTAGTGTTTTGTGACCTAAATAATTTCAAATAAATATGGCCGTATTGATGTTCCCTGTCTATACTGCTGTCACCAAAGCCAGTGTTGTTGGCTCTAACAAATAATGAAGGTGTGATGGATGTTTGTTATCATCTTCTTGCCCTCTGTGCCCTTCATGGAAAAAAGGCAGAGTGGGGCTCTTAGTACAAGAGAGTTTTGAGAGAAGTCTGTATCTTGGGAAGTGCCATCACAAATGAAGATTTAACAGTGGGACCAAGGGCTGAAATATCTGTTTAACCTTCAGACTGCAAACATATGTTCTCAGCAGGAAGGTGAGTGCATCCGTGGCCAGAAGGAGCATCCTCTGCCATCTGAAATGTAACATTAATTATCTACCTCAAACCACATGTATGCAGCTTAACCCGGAGCTGATCACTGCCTCCTCTCTTTCAGACTTTTATTTCTTCCCCGAGGTTTCCCGATGCCTGTGACAGCCCATCCAAACTGCTGCCAAAGGACACAGTTCTGCAAAGGGAGAGCCATGGTAGAGGATGGGTGTCTCTGATTTACCCACGGGTGATTTCTGCAGCCAGCCATCAGCAGGGTGTGATATTTCTCTCCTCGTTGCTGCCTGAGATAAGGATTCGGAGGGGTGTAGGACACATCACAATGTATTTAACAGTTGTGACTGTGCCTGCCAGCGACTGGAGTTACCCTCCTGCTGAGAGCAAGGGAGGAGGGAAGTCACCCCCTGAGAAAACTTCACCTTTTCTCAGTGACTGGAGACATACTGTGGCCCACATAGCAGCAGGAAACTTCACAGGTTCTCTGACTGCTTCTGTCCCTTGGGCAGCAACAGGCAAAAGTAGAAATCAGCAGGAATTAACGTGAGAAGATAAAAAACAGAAGGGAATTTGAGGAAGGCAAAGAAAGTAAGGGACTCTCTCAATCAATACATAGGTGGTTTTTTGTCAAACAATGCTAGAGATGCTGAACATTTGTGTTAGTCCTCCAGGTGCCCTAAAGAACTTGTATGTGACATGGCAATGGGCCATTAATTATGGGCTAAAAAATAACAGTTACATCAGGGTGTTGACAGAGACAATTTGGTAAGAGGAACAGCACAGATGTGTTACAGGCTGGGGGTAGAACAGCGGTTCCTCTCTGGCTGGGTCACAAGCAATCCCCCCCGTTCAGAGAACAGGCACCTTTCAGTTGCTACGTGGCCCAGTGTGGTGCTCCTTCCTATCAGAAACCAATCTTTAATGGCTAGGTTGACCTGGTCACCACAGTTATACAGACACAAATACTGCTGACCGTCTCAAGTTTTGGATATCCAAGATGAGACAGATTAGTGAGATATCAGATCATGAGAAAGATCCTTATCCTGAAAAGGAGCTTCCACATTATATTTCCAGGATTGGGAACAGAAAAGTTTAGAAAATTCTTTGACCCAGAAGTTTTGTACAAATATGAGTTACTTATTTAGATTTCTTGATTCTGTTCTTTCATAAAGTCATGCTGTACTCACAAGATCTTGTTAAAATATTCAGTGCCTTCCCCTCCAGAGATGGCTGCGTTTCACAGGTGAGTGAAACGATCACCGCATGCAATATCTGTAGAGCACTTGCTGAACTTCTGTAAGCTTTATTATTACTGATTCAATCTGTATAAGAGGAAAAAGGGCATCCAAATGGCACTTAAGATGGAATAAGGAGTCCTTCATAAAGCTATTAAGAAATTAATAATTACAGGAAGACAGATGTAATTACATCCAGAAGATCAATGCAGCTTTTACCGAAAAATAATTTCAAGACCCTAAATACAAATTGAGATAAGAAACTTCTGAGGCTCCCCCACATACCCCCTGCTAGATAAACGTGGCCAGGGAACAAAGGAATTCCAATGACATTACAAAAAACAAAGTGATTCTTGGATCCGACTGAAAACATTTGGTTTGAGCTGCAAAACCATGTCTTCTTTGATATATGATTATGCTTGATGTTTACAAATGGTCCTAATAAGAAAGCCTTTATTATGGTCACTGAAAATGGGGAAAATGATATGAAAAGTTGCCTCTTGTTCAAAACTGTTTCTGTTTTTCAGTAAAGATGAAAAAAAAAAATCTTACAGGCTCCCCAAGACTTAAGGAATTGTAAAAAAATCTGTCCCATCCTGCAGAAATATCTATGTAACAGCATGATAGAGAAAGCAAATCAT
This sequence comes from Rhinoptilus africanus, assembly GCA_013400135.1. Classification (NCBI taxonomy): domain Eukaryota; kingdom Metazoa; phylum Chordata; class Aves; order Charadriiformes; family Glareolidae; genus Rhinoptilus; species Rhinoptilus africanus. The sequence goes on from VXBO01014855.1 coordinate 1,171,482, forward strand.
AATTATGCCTTGCTTGTGGATGGAGCTAGGAGACAAAGAAGGACACTTGCATGTTGAGTGTCTGCGTTAGGGTTGTAGCTCGGTCAAGGAAGAAAAGGGAGAATGTCATCGGTCCTTTGCTTTCATTCATTTGAATCCCCGGGGTTCAGTGTGGGCAAGAAATACAGGATCAAAAGAGTAACTCCATCAGGCAGAAATTTTTATATCCTATCTGCTGTTGAGAAAGTGTACAAAGGGCAACAATAATAGCTGACCCCCGTACGCAATGGGGAATTATATGAGAACATAAGCACAGAGGAACCCAAACTGAATTAGCGAGTCAACACAAGGTGGTGATGATATCATTTAAAATAAACCTACAAAACCCAACCACTCCACTTGTGTCCAGTGATAAAGCAGGTGACCTTCACACAGGCAAATACACAAAACGGTGAATTGAGTGTTTTGTCAAAATAACAAAGAAAAAAAAAGTCACCAACTAAACAAAACAAACCCAGAGCATCACAAAAATAGAGCAAAGGGGAATAAGCTATTGCTAAAATCCCAGGGCCTTAAGAAACAACTGAAAATGGTGATACAAGGAAGAAAGTTCAGCATTAGCTAGAGAAAAAAGCAAACACAAAAGGAAAATATTTTTGCCGATGAACTCTGGAAAGGAAATTCTTGACCTCCTCTCTTTTTGCTCCTTCAGCATTCAAGTTCATCTCTGTACTGTCCTTTCCTTATGACTGTCTCCAAATCCCATATGTTTCCACCTCATCAGAAGAAATAAAAAATAATGTTATACTTGCAACATATCTCTAGTAGGTACAAAACTTAATTAAAAACAACTCTGTCTTATCAACGAGGGAGTTGGAGGAAAAAAAATAATCAAACTGGTCTTAGTGCAAAACAGACATTGAAAAATAGCTGCAGCTAAAACATTGCAGAACAGAGTGTGGAGAACAATTCTTCACTCGCTAAAAAGAGTGGGAGTCAGCTCCGCTCCAGATTTGCAGCTGTTACAGCTCTGCAGGCTTTGCAAGAAACATGTCAATTCACACCAACCAAAGATCTAGCTTAGAGTAGAGCGCATTTGAAGGAATTTCCTGCTCAATATCTGTCTGAAGTTTGTCTCCAGCACTTACCAGAGAAGTTCTTTTGTTGTAATGTCAAAAATAAAACCATCCTCCAAAGAGAAAGAAAATCCTCAGTTATCAAATTACTGGCTTCAGCAGTACTTTGTGAGAGAGCAGGTAAAAGGACAACCTCTCCAGAGATTCTGAGGATTAGTGGGCATTTCATAAGAAAGGCACCATATGTAGCAACTTGTGTCAGTAATTTGAAGGCCTGATTCAACAGGACAGGAGGGACAAAAATCTGACACTGAAAAACAGATTTACCACCAATAGACTAGTCACATTGTGAAAGAGCAAGCCCAAACTCCTTTTCATAATTTCAGTACCCATTATCCTTTTCGATCTGCTCCAAATCACTGTTACAATATTACTTCTGGGTGCATATTTGTCAATCAGTAAACATGACGGACAATATGTTGACTTAGCTGTAATACACTGAGTATCTGATTACAGGGTTCAGTTTGGAAGAACTCCCTGTTCTTAAACTGGAAATACACTTGAAAATAGAAAACTTTCACTAGAAAAGAAAAGGATTTCTTAGTACTGTATCACAGATAGAGAGGGATGCAGAATGCCTACGTGGGAAAAAGGATATCTGGGACCTTGTCTGATCCCATAAAAGGTCTTATGCAGTATAGTTTTAGCCCTCAATATCTAAGACATGTAAGATGATTATTTATAAGAATTTGAAACGTAAAGTTGTAAAGACATAAGAAATGCAGAAGACATAGCAATTTAAGGACAGGGTTTTGTTTCCTATATGAGTTTCCTCTTTGCAGTGAATTCTTCCCATTTTATTTTGGGAGAAAGCTTTGCCTGGCCATGGGTTTTCAAATAGGACTCCGAAGCAGGTTGTCCTCCATAAATAAGTTTATCAGATTTGATAGCCTTGTGTCTATATTATTGCCAGATGGAAATGGAGAGGGATTAAACCCAAGAACAGAGCTAACAATGTGGCCGTACTATCCACTGGTTTACCAGGTCAGAGAACTCCAATGGATTGTTAATATAGCCCATAATTTCCTTTGCTTTCCTTATGAGTGCAGAATAAGAAAACAAGATATTTCAGATTGAACAGAACATTTTGTATGATACAGAAGAAATGCTTTTCTGTTTGTTTCAGTAATAGCCCTCCCCAGTTAAATGCTATCAGAAGTGATTTTTCCTTTGATTTGTTGGTGTGGATATTGGATGAAAAATCAATTATTCATTTCAGCACACAAATAAGTGTCCTCAACACTTATTGTAGGACAATAAATTTACTTAGTAGGACATGAACTTCAATGACAAGATCTCTGTGGGTTTTTTTGTTGTTGTTGTTTTGTTTTATTTATTTTTTTTTAAATGTGTATGATGTGTGAAACGGGAGAAAGGTGAGCATCTCAGCCTTCTGCTACACTTTGCTATCAGAAACCTGCCCGACAGGTTTCTGTGAAGTGGATGGAAAAATCGCCTCTGAATTGCTTTGATTTCCATTGTTCTGTTCCTCATTTAGGCTTTCCTCCTCCAAAAAAAAGGGTGAATGCCGTTTGGGCAGCACTCATGCAAAACTTAGAATAAAGTTGTTCACTAGCAGTGAAACTTGCTGCATTTGAGCCGCCTTACCCATGTGAACTTCTGAGACGGGGATAGGAAGGTGTTAACAAGGCATCTCCAGTGCTCTGTCTCCGAGTTACTCATCAAAAAGATAAAAGGGAACAGACCAATCCAATTCAACTTTAGAACTTCTACACATTGATTTAAGTCCTCAGGGATAGTTTGTGTTATCACAGAAGCCAAAGAAGTCTATCTATCCTATGTGTGTCCAGGAGCATTACATTTACAATCTTCTTTGTCTTCATTAGTTTTCAAATTATTTTACCACAGAGGGATAGAAAAATCAGGAAACTTCATTTAAATTCACATAAGTACCTAAGCCACACAGAATTGCAATGAACATTAGGTCCCCAAAACACAGCCAATCTCCAACAAAATCTGTTACAATCCTTAAAAAAGTCCTGCAGAGCATCCATATTTTCTGTGTGTGTGTTCTGGCAGCCTTCCTATTGTTCCAGACTTCACAGGAGTCCCATATGAATCCCTAGGCTCTTGGCCGGGACAGCCCAGAGACGGGCTTTGGGAGCCTACCATCTTCCTCATTAGGGATTGGCAGTGGTTGGTCTGTCTGCATTAATGCAACTGAAGCTGAAAGTCCATCAGTGTGGGGTTACCCATAACCTGGGCAAAACTGGGAAGTATTTCAGGTAAGTTTACTTTGTTCTTATCTGTAGCCTTAATAAAACATTGACTTGTGGTGGCTGAAACCATTTTGAGAAGCATTTGAGCCTGTTAAAGACAATGTTCTAGGAGCTCAGGTTCTCCTCTGTGATACTGAAACAAGATTTAAATGTATGAATCATGACCAATAGTGGAGTGAATGGGCAGTTGTGCTCTTCACTTTACTATTACAAAGACCACTCTTCACTACTCATAATAGCTTTGAGTAGGGAAGAAGAGAAGACATCCTACTGATAAGTACTATTAGCCATGCACATGCCTAAAAAAGTTATATAGATTAAGAAGCTGAAGTTTCTTTGCCTATGAAGATATTTTTCTGTCATTCACATCAGAAACCAGTATGATCATTTTCCTTCCACCAAACTGTTCATGACCTCTTAAGATTTCTCTTACCTCATTTCCAAAGCAGCAAAATATTAGTCCATGCAACAGAGCTTAAACACGCCCACCATATGGATGATAAAACAATTTCGATTCCTCGTCACCCAAAACATCACTTCCCCCCCACTTCCTTTCTCCCTCTTCCCCTAAAGCCCGTCTCCCACTCCCCACTGTGCATCCGAAGGAGCACTTTGACAACAGAATTCATTAGTCAAGCCACCTCCTGGGGCTTCATAACTTATTCTCCTTGTTACTCACTATGGAGTCATGGAGCAGAAGGTGGGTGCCTTGATCTTGAAGGGAGGACAATGATACAATATATTTCCATCAGGTGCTGGAAGAAAGGTTACAACCTGCTTCCTACGGAATTCAATTAGGAATCACAGAGAGAGGAAGCAAGTGTGTGTTAACTCCTATAGATGCCAAAATGCTTTCAATCTATTTCTGTTTCATCTCCTTCTTCTGGAAGATTTTTAACTAATCACAACATTAGATTAGTTCTGTTAAAACAGTAGGCGATCAATTTAGTTTCAATGCCTGGGGAAAGAAATTTAAAGATTCCCAGATGTTTCATGGAAATCACCAAAAAAGATTAAATTGAGAAGCAATTCTGACACTAACTGAATTATCTAGCCAAGTATTTTTATTATACTGCTGTCTGGGTATTTTTGTATCATGAGGAATTTCCTACTTGTTCAGTAGGAAATGTGGACAGACAAGTTTTCACCTGTTTGTGCCTTTAAAGGCAGAGCTTTATCAAATTAAATGTAATGTTTGGCATATTCCGTTTGGATTTTAGTTATAAATATCTAAGGAAGAGATCTTACGACAAAATGAACTTAACATCTCTAGTTTTAAAGCCAGTGAATGCCTGGAGGGCATATGAGGTTGTTGTCATCTGTTGGACATTATCAGCTGCCTCCTTAGAGGAGGGTTGGATGCTAATCTGATGCTATGGTAAAGTAGAAAGTGAAGTTTTATTCCTCGAAACAGTCTAAATCATCCCCATTGTATTTCCTCTAATATTTGTAACAAATATAAATAAATTTTTCTTTCTTTTTTCTTTGTGTGTATGCATATGTTTGTGGGTATAAAAATTAAACTATCTGTACAAAGCTGATAAATGCATATGTGAAAAGATATGTTCAGAAATGATAAAACAGTTTTACCAAACAAATTAAACATTCTGATATACCCAAATCCAGACATGTCATTAAAATTTTCAAGTTCCAACAAATTGACCTTTTGAGGAATTGACATTTAACTGCTTTCCTTTTTTAGCAAAACTTTATCAGTGTGGAGCGGTAGCCTGATTTTCTGATGCTACCATTTTTCCTGATGAGTCAGGAACCATCTGGAAGAAAATCCATGTTTTGATGCTTGATAGAGATAATTACTTGTGCATGGATTTATGTCACGTATTTATGTTAACATTATCAGAGCTATCAGTTACTTTCCATAAAGTTCAGGTTGCAGAAGTTCATGGGAGACATTGCTGAATAGTTGAACCCATAGCCTCCTTGTGACAGTCAACAATGGTTTTGCTCTAACTTCATGTTCATTGTGGCTGTAAAGAGAGTTAAGGATAAAATAAAGTTGAAGTTGCGTCTTCTGTGCAGATGGCACATATTTGATGGGTCAGATCCTCTTGCATGAGGTGCTTAGTGCTTTACTCGTTTCATCTACTGTCTGCAACATGTCATTAATCTAAAGTGCAAGATCTTAATTTCTGGAGTTATTTGAACTGCTTGGAAAAAGATGATCTGATGGTAAAAGTACTGAACAATGGAGATATTTATCTCCCACCTTCCGTTTCATAGCTTTGTGACAGGACAGCAATGATTTCAAACCCCCCGTTGGTGGGTGTCTCAGAGCTCTGTTGTAGATTGTAGACTGAGGAGCGGCTTGTCAGCCAGCAGATTTGAGGAAAAGTGTGGTCAGGCTGCCTCCCAAGGACCACTTCATAAACCTGAGGTCAGGACATGGAGAGCATGTTAGATACGTGGTTTAAGAAAGCAGTGAGAGAAATCTCACGCAATAACTTGACCCAAAGTCTTTTGCAAAGAACTAGCTGATGCACAGTTGAATTTACACAGAATCACAGAATGGTTTGGGTTGGAAGGGACCTTAAAACCATCCAGTTCCACCCCCCTGCCCTGGGCAGGGACACCTCCCCCCAGCCCAGGCTGCTCCAAGCCCCGTCCAACCTGGCCTTGAACCCCTCCAGGGATGGGGCAGCCACAGCTTCTCTGGGCAACCTGGGACAGGGGCTCACCACCCTCAGAGCAAAGAATTTCTTCCTGATATTCAAGAACTTATTTAGACGTGTAACTTCTAGCAATCGGCACTGAAACAAGGCAAGAGAGAAGTGCTGCCTGCTGCCCACTCTGCCTTTCTACCAGACTTCCTCACCCTCAGCTGAGGCAGCAGAACAAACGGTGTGTCCACCTCTGAGGCACCGCAACTCAAAGCTTGATGTATTCACTCCAGGGTCCACCTGGAGAGGTGCCCAAATCGGTGGAGGTTACATCCATCCCTCCAGTGAACAGCACAGGGTTCACAGAGCCAGCTCAAGCTTTCTCAGCAGTGGAAACGAAACCAAATGCTACCCCTGTGGGCTAAAACCTAATGCCAGCCCCCTCCTGTCCTGGGAAGCAAAGAGGAAGGAGGAGGAAGGAGGGCTGAGATGGAGACCTGGAGTTAGAGGCATGAAGAGCTGTACTGCCTGTTTTTCCAGCTCTCCTGAGAGTGGGATGAGCAAGATGGGGACAAGCCACGTTCGGCACAGCCATGGGTCTGCACGTCCCAGTCCCACTCAGAAGCGAGGCGGGATTTCTGGAGCTGTGCGGCAGCAGTGGAGCCATCACCTTCCCAACAGCCCAAGGTGATGCCTGATGAGCCCCTGCCTGCTGTGCCCCCACCTTGGTCCTGCACACTCTGTTTTTAGGGGATGTCGCGCTGGATCTAGCTGTAAAGTAGCTACCAAAACCGGCAAGAGTGACACCTGAGACAAGAGGAGCCCAGCGGAGACCAGCTAGCAAAATCTTCATCTTTCTCCTCGGTTCCTCTAAGCTGAGGGAGGCTGCAGCTGCCCTGGGCATAGCGGCTCCCCAGCGGGGGCTGCAGAGCAGGCAGGGGAAGAGAAGGAATTCAGCCCCTTTGGTTACAAGATGTAAATGGACATAATCCTTGTGCTTGTTCAAGGTGGAGGCATCTATGTTCCTAGGCAACCGTCTCTTTGGGGGAAATTTTGAACCTCTTTTGATTCTCTCTCCTACTGCATAGACTGAGATCTGATCATTTCAGTTTCCTAATAAATATTTATTACTGTTTTCTATATAGTGCTGTCTAGTGCTTGGCACAGCTGGTCCTAAGTTCAGTGGGGAGTTTTCTGCACCACCAATACAAACTACGTCTTAGCAATACTAATGATGAATTTACAGTGCTAGAAAGCAGAGATTTCCAGCTAAATCATAATAAATTCAGTAAACCTAAATCTGGATAATCTACCGTGCATTCAGTTGCAATGCTTGCCGGCCATGAAAAGCAAATACAAAAACCTGCTTACTAAAAAACACCAACCCACGCCCCAAAAAAAGAAACCAAGCTGTCCTTCCAAGGAAATTGCTCCTCCTTTCTACCTCCCCCACCCACTGCTGTTAGCTTAACAGCAGAGAGAACACATAGGAATTCAAAGTAGGTCTACCTTGGAGGGATGCAAAGGACAACCCAATGAATAATGCTGTGGGAGTGATTTGTAGTGTCCCCCAAAGCGTGAGCTGATTCGCTATGAATAGAACTCAGCCTGCTGCTCTGTTGAAAGCCAAATCCATGTGACTGATTTTCTTTTAATGCATTTATGGTAAAGAATGATCCTGCATTTGATTGTGTGACTGATCACCCTGACACATACAGCTAGTATTCTACCTGCGCAATCATATTTCTACGCGTACCAATAAAAGAAAAGCAAAAAAAAAAAAAAAAAAAAAGAGCCATGTCTTAGCTGGCTGCCTTACTTTCTCATTTCACTGGTGCAAAGGCCATCTGATTCCAATTCTTTAAAGACACCTCAGTTGAAAAGAAGCATTTGGGGTAATCATTTTGAGATTGTATTTGCAGTGCGGTTTGAAAGCACAGCATATGTGTATTTTGACCAGAGACACCACTTATTGGAAAGGCAAAACTTGGTAAAAACGTCTCGGATTATGTACTTGTTTTTTGGATGTTTTGTTAATTAATGAAGTTTAAAAAGCTTTTCATTTTCTTGAGTAACCAGATACAAACAAGATCAAGTATTATGTTTCAGGGCAGAAACTGTCCGTGTAGGACTGGGGGAATTAAATCGCAATATTAGAAGTCTTCTCTATTCAGAGTGCTTAAATACAGTCCTATATCCCAGGATCTGAATGGTAATTGTTTGTCACAACATAGTGAAAATAAACCTTGTATTATCCCTACCTCTGCTGTCCTGCTTTTGTGGACAACTCTTACAACCGAAACAGCCCTTCTGTACAGTGACTTCTGGGCCAGAGACAAGACCCAGAGGAAGGTGGTTCAAGGCACAGGTAGTTTTCCTGACATGGATCTGGCCCACAAAGGAGAAACGTTGCTGAGTTCCCTTTCTGCAGGGGACACCAAAGTTGTTTCATAATGGCGTGGCCTCTGCAGAATGGAAGAAATGCCACTGGAAACAGCTTGTGCTTTTAGACACCTAGGAGAAAGGAGATGGGATAACTCACCTAGGGGCGGACCCACAGCTGGAAGAGGAAGGAGGTCTTTAAACAGATGAAAATGGCAATGGGTAGAGAATACAGTATAAAACCTTCCCCTCCTATTTCTTATGCATTAAACAGAGATGATACGTTCCTTTTTCTGAAGAATATCATTCACCCATTTCCGTGCCATAACTCAGAGATAAAACTGGGAAAAATGTAACCACTAAAACTGGCCAGAAGTGACCAGTGAGCAAATCTTAGCAATGTTTGGTCCACATTGGGTTCAGATACTCATGCTCAGAGAAAAGTCGAAGTCAGCCACCATTCTATCCGAGGAAGCACTTCCTTATACATCTGCTTCGGTCCCGTTTGCTGCGTCACTATTACCCGAATGAACTACCCAGCACATTCGTGATCGTTTGCATAGAGCACTCCGGTATTAGTCGTGAAAGACAGAACCGGTCTCATCTGACAGTGTTATTTTAACTATGTCGCTTCTGATTTTTTAAGGAGGGATGACAACATCACTGTCACGAGCATTACACGAGCAACGCTTGCAAACAGCCAGTGATGCTTTTACGACAAATCTAGAAGGAGTAGCAGCATGAAGTTACACCGAACTGTGAACAAAGACTCTGACGGTAATTTTCCAGGGATATGCTTATACTGTCACAAAGCTGTGAGCAAGACATTCAAATTGCATCTCCCAGCTAATAGCAAACTACCACTGCCACAACTACTGCTAGCAATATTGCTGAGGACTGATTTCACAAAGCACACCACGTTGCCTCTGCTATGAACTCACATTGTTCACCCACACCAGAGTCTGCTACCACATTCATAGTTTAGGCAAACATCTATTAATTTCAAAGGCATTTAAACATCCAAATAATTTTTGAGGTTCTGACCCACAGATAATTTTGTGGAAGATGAGGCTAGAATTGAATGTGACTGTTTCTCACATACCATCAGGCAGCCATTTGTCTGTCCAGCAGTGAAATGGCAAATTGGTGATAAGTGGATCAGGTGTAACGAGAAAGATACAATCAACACTTGCTAATTTTTTTAAAGGGGAAAAATCCTTTGGCATTAATCCCCATGATTCATAAGAAATAGAGGCAGGCTGGCAAAGTTTAAGTGATTGAAAATGATGCCCATGGCCTTCTACAAAATCTGATTACAGCTCCAGTGATCGATGGGTTGCCATTAGCAGACGTGGAAAAAAAAAAAAGTTCAGAAATAGAGCCAAGTAAATCAAGAAAGACCTTTCGCGTTTACAATGAACACTTCAACATGATTCAAAAAGTGTTTTAACCAAGATTTCATTTTCTGTAAATATATGTTGCCTTCAGAATATGAACTATTCATTTCCACAAGTCCATTTGGAGCCAGACTTTCATTTGGCATGAAAAGATGCCCAGCTTTCCCTGCCAGTTTTTCAAGGCTTCCTTTGATTTATTTCAGTGACATTGGGGGACTTCAGCTTCTGCATCCGAGGTCTGGCAGAAACTCTCCTTTTTTCAGCTGTAGGTGGGTCAGATGCATGAAACTTTGAAGGTCTCATTGTTCGTTTGCTGAATTATTTTTCTAATATCTGAAACCAGACTCCTTTTTTAAAAAGGAAATTAGTTTCAGGTTCATGAAAATATGGTATGAATTCCTGTTATGACTGGCAAACTCAGCCCACTGCAAAATAAAACACAAATTGAAAAATAACTGAAAATCTGAAAATAAAATTGTTCCAACATTATAAGCAGTGGAGTAATGGGCGTGATTGGTTCACTGACTCAATTGAGAGAGAAAGCTGCTTTCACATTAGGACAATATTTCATAAATTTTAAAAATCAGAAATTTGAAAGTAGGGGTTTTTTTATTTCATCCCAAGTGAAATATCTCCTTTCAGTGCTGAGCTTTCAAATATGTAACATTTATTTTTTTAGAATGGACCATGTCTCAAAGAAAAAAAAAAAAAGTCTTTTTATGCAAAATGTACTCATTTTGTTTGACAAGAAAAATATTATTTTCATTTACTGAGATAAGAGGGACATCCTGCCAGTCACGCTACCCAAGAGACAAACGGTCTCAGGCAAAACCACAGCTCATGTATGAACGTTTGTCATCGCCTCAACTCAAGACCCAGTTGTTCCCTGCTGTAATTTTCCTGTAACATCAGTATCACGTGCCTCCTCTCTCAAGGGCTCCGAACTGAAGTCTCAGCTCTGACACAGACTGCACAAACCAGAACCAACTCTGATCTCTTTTTTAATTCAGAAGGAATTATCTGCAATATCTTTAGAGTTATACTGACTGCCACTTCGTGGAAGTTTTTCACCTGAGATCAGAAAACTTTCTACAGCATCTGCATTTTGCTGATGACCAGAACTTCTCCGAGGTGTCACAGAGAAGGTTAGAACAGCTCTCAAGGGAATTTTTAGCATCCTTGATTGCACTGCCAAAGCCCAGACAATGTTGTTGCCATTCTTTCCCCCACAATATGCTGGCCTACATGAAAAATCCTGAAAGCACACGTAGCACCAAGGTAGCAATGGAGAATTTTTAAATTAAACCAAATCATGTAAAGCAAACAGAAGAGCAACAGACAACCTCTTCATTTACTAGGCCTCCTGTACAGCTCTGTGACATAACTAAATGAATTATGGGGAAGATGATTTAAGTTTGGTTTTACTCATACAGTGTAATGTAGTTTTTTGTTAATTAAGAAATAGAGCATAACCTGACACTATTTGGGGAATAGAATTATAAAGATGTGATTTTATGTTAGACTGCTGTGTAAATAGACTCATTCCCAGATTGTTAGAGCAGTGAGCATTTTGAAAACGTACCTGGAAAACCTGACTATTAGAGCAGTATAACCTTCATAATTATGTTATTGTTGAAAAGATGGCAAAATAAATGAATACAACAGATCAAAAGTGGACATAAGCATAAAAGTTTAAGACTGATGCAGAAATTAAATTAATAAAATGGAGCATTTAAGTAGCATTCTTTGGAGCTCCATATACAAATCCTTGTGGTATTCTGGTCCAGGAAAAATCAGTTTGTGGGCAGAAAAAGAATAGTCCATTTCAGAGAGTCAAAGGGGGCTGTGGTGAGTCCCCTTCTCCTTGCCTGTCCACAGCTCACTGTAAATCCTGCTCTCCTTCCTGGAGTGTATCAGCCCAAACTGATGCTTTTAAACAGCTCCTCCTCTCGCTGATGAAGACCCAGGCCTGAAAAGGCACAAAACCCAAATTCCATGTGAGACCCTTCCCTCTCTTCCTCTCTGCACTTCATGGCTGGACCATCCTTTACTGCGTCTCCGCTGGGGATCCAAAGCGATGTCTTGCAGGCTCAGAAGAAATTTCCTTCCCCACTCTTGCGGAAGGGCCTCTGGGAACTGGAACTATCCTCACCATGAGATGCGAGATGGCTCCTCCTGCAGGAAAGCCACCAGAGGGAGCGATGCCATTGGAGCTGCCCTTTAAATAAACCTATTTAGGATTGCTGGAGCAGCTCGGTGTCAGCTCACTAGAAGATAAGTGCTGCTTGTTGACTGCTATTTTTAATTAAGCAAAGATAGCACTCCGGCAATCATGGGACTGATGATGCAGCAACTTGCCAGCTTCATTATAACTGAGAACATATTCCTGTGTCTGCCCTGGATTGCTCTTCAAGCACCTGTGTAACAGCATCATTCTCCCTCATTTCCAAGGAGACAGATTCAGTTTGGTTTGGAACCACAGAAGCGTTTAGGGAAGAAGTTGCAGCAGAGTCAGGACCATCAGGTAAGTGTGCAGGACTCGGCAGATTTCTGGCTTGTCATCATAGTCTTTTGTGACAATTCACAGGCCGTAAGAGAGTGCCCTAAAGTGACTAACTGAGGCTTGCCTGCTCCTGCTGTGCTGATCTGGTACAGCACACAGAACCTGGATACAGAAAGCTAACTAGTACACGTCTGTGGGATTCCTTAGTCAAGGTGACACCATCGCCAGGTCATCACTTCCCTGCCTCTGAGGCATTTAACTGGAAAAGCCCACAGTCTTGAAATGCTGGATCAGTACCGTTCCTTTCAAGTTTATCCACACTGGCTCACAAGGAGAGCCCCCGAAAGGCACAGACCAGCCTCACAGGAAACAATAAGCCAGACTAAAAAACCAGCCTGCAAATCAGCCCGTGCTTAGAGCAGCAGCTGGGTCCCACGTATCCAAACCCCACAAGGTGAGTTAACATCTTAGGAACTCCTCTCCATGGGGGCTATGTTAGCTGGGCAGCCATGGGAATAGAGATGTCACCCTCATGGACGGTCTGGACACGTCTTCTTCAGTACTATATATGTGTTGGCTGCAATTCTTCAATTAAGTTCGGAGAAAAGATCACCTCATGGCACAACTAGCCTATTTCCTGCAATTATATATTCCTACATCTATGGACCAACTCCACCTTTAAAAAGTGGTTTCCCCCCTTATAGGATGTTTACTCCAGAACAGCCCTGGTCCAACATTCAGGAAAAACAATAAACAGTCTATCATTATGTTTAGTTTACACCTGCTTGGTTTTGGGCCAATATCCTCTTTCCAAAATGTTTCTCTTCACTACAAAACCTACCCAGTGTACGACATCATCATCCCTTAAAGTAGCCACTTTTCTTTGGTTAAAAAAAAGGCTCTATTTTTACTAAGACTGGATCAAAGTGTCTTTTACTGCTTACATGATTGTTTGGTTTTAGCTCTTCGGAGCAGCGATTCGAACTGCACCTACTGTGCAATGACACCCTCCACCACCTCCTTGGCACGTAGTAACGTCACAAAGCAGAGCGTGCAAGAGGCAGTGGAGCTGACACTTTGCAGCAGTGAGAGCCAAGTACGGTTCTTGATGCTGCTACTAATCCCCAGCATTGAAAGATTTTGAAATCTATTTTGAAAGATGCTGAAAAAATTGTACTAGAGCCAAGTATGATATTTTTCTACACTATCTTTGCTTAAACTTGCCTTCTGTATACTACACATAAGTACAACTACAGTTTGTATTTAAGGCAAATGTTTTCTCCTCTCCTGGCACAAGGGGTTCAATCAATTGAAGAAAAATTTAGGGCATTTGGGATTAGGGCTATAAGGAACCCCCACACTTGAAATAACCCATCCCCCCCATCTGTTTTAATTTAAAACCTTCTTAAAACCCATTTTCAAGTTTCCAGAGCAGTTATAAGATGCTTTAACACACATGAAGCAAATGAAATTATTTTGTAATGAAAGTCTTGTCATACATCATTAGGATCTTCCTCCTACCTATATAGGGCCATTTAGGAAGCTGAATAAATCTATCCAGTTTTATAGCTGTACGAGACGGTACATTAAGTTTGCTGGTCCCAGCGTGCCTGAAGAAATCCAAACACCGGTATTCTTCAAGTCCAGGCAATTTCATTTTCTTACAAATGTTGATGGGCAGAGATCTTCAACAGCAAATCCTCAGCTGGTAACCGTGAACAGAGGTCCACAAGCTTTAAAAAGACATATTTATCACAAAGCACACCAAAAGATGTGAGCGCTGAATTTGTAGTGAACTGAAATCTATCACTTCCACACATCCATGTTGTCGGTTTCTTCAAGGCACAGGAACGTGGCATTCTGGACCCTTATTCAGTCAGTCTCCTGCAGTACTAGAGATTGCTAGAAACTGCAGGCAGACGCAGTCAGCTTGCAGATCTCACAGCCTGGGGTACCGGACCCCCATCACCCCAACCAACAGGATGACTCTCCCAAAATTTGTGCCCCCTCAGCTGTGACAGCACAACCACTTCTGGGGCTGCAGCACCAGCTGGGGCACACAACTGCTCCCTGCTGAGGCGGCAGTGATGGCATCTACAGAAGCATATGTAAAAAGACATACTAGAGCTTTTTTTAAAGGAAAAAATCATAGAAAACAGACACTTTTAATAAAAATATTCATGATCAAGATCACTTTCTTTTTTTCCCCTGAAGACTCACCTATTGGATTTACTTTCTAGCATCTCCAGCCGTATCTGTCTTTGACTCAGACCTAAATTATTTTCATTCCTGTTGAGCTAGCATCATTTTCTGTTATACCAGTGGAAAGGATGTAATCAAACTAATGCATTTATTGGGTTTGATGCTGGTTCTGTGACATTTTGCTTTTTGTTCTGCTGGAAAACTGACTGTTGCTTGGTTTCATTTGTGTGTCTGCTGCAGCTAGTTGAATAATACACTTTTCAAAGCCATCTGACTCCTTGTGTAAGAGGGGAAAAGATAAGGGATATTTGAAATGGAGTAAGTTTTGTTTTCTTTTTCTGCTTACTTTGTTGTAGTTAAGCAAAAATCCCAAACAAGTGACCCACTCTTTGCAGTCAATTCAATTTAATGGGTTGCTGCTCTCGTATGTGGGATCTGTGGGTGGGTTAAGTATATAGGGTGGCTCAGTTTAAAAGTAAAGTGGGACATGAATGAGAGACCACCATTTTTATGGACATCTGTAACAGAAACATGATTAATTAGCTTTTCATTTATGACTTCCATCTAGAATTTGTTGCACATTTTGCTCAAGCTTATATTTAGTGGCTGCTGACTTGCACAAATGCAGACTGAGAAAAACATGAGTTTTTCTCATGGTTTTTTTTTTTT
>VXBO01014855.1:1187092-1212534 GCA_013400135.1 Rhinoptilus africanus
CCCCATTTCTGGGGCAAAATTAACCAGTCTCTATGTGCTGGAAGAAGTACCTTGATGTTTATATGAACACTAATATCAAATCTAGCCTGAAAAGAAGAACTGAGTATAGTGTGTCCCACCAGCTGTCCATCTGCTTCCCACGCTATTAGCTGTGTCCTGCTTGAAGAAATGGCTCAAAACATCCATTCAGTGGAGTGGAAGAGCTGACCCCCTAAGCAGGCTGAGCTGCAGAAAAACATCAAGCCCAAGGAGAGATGAGTATCATCCTACCAGATACCGTGCCAAGGTACTGAGCGTGCTCCAGATCTAACCCCCAGAGACCACCAGAGTATGGCCAAAGCTTGCACATGAGCTTTAAACAGTGTGGAAGAAAATGAGTCTAGACTTCAGTAAGACCTCAGACTGCTGACCTCGTCTGACAGTGCTCTGATCCTGAAGCACCCTCAGATAGGAACTTCAGCCAAAACAGTGTGTGGCGGCAGGGGAAAACCACCCATTTCTTACCAGAAAACAGTAAATAAGACCGGGCTATCAGGCACAGGTTGCCAGCAGGGAGTTTCAAATCAGACTAGGAATTAGCGTATTCAGTTTCTAAAGCTGTCAATGAGGGGGGAAGAAGATGACGGGGGAAGGAGGACATGTCTTGTTCTTATATATCATAAAATCTACCAACTCCGCCTGAGAGGGTAAAGGGATTTCAGACTTGTCTGTGTCAGTGGCGGACCTGCTGCTCTATTTACACTCTCATTCTCTCAGAAACACCGCACACTTTAGGCAATTCAAAAATCCTAAATCCATCTTCTCAAAAGAGTTTCCAAGGAATGGGCACCTTAGGGATGAGGAAAACAAAAAATGCTTCCTGCTTTTTGGAGGCTGGACTGGTGGAAAAATGTTGTTTGATTATACATAGGCATAGTCTTTTGTTTATTCTTCTGTTCTGGTCTTTAGCAGAGGAAGATTGGGCCTTTCTAATAAACATCAAAGTAAAAAAAAAAAAAGTCTCATTTCAAATGCATTGGCCTGGACACAGTGGGAGTTTCAGAGACTGAGGAAGCCTATTGGCTGTTTCTTTTCCAACCTAACCACTTTTTCGGTGTCCTGAACCCTCCATACCTATCTTTGTGTGTGTTCTGTAGGGCTTACTCCAATATCTCTATCAAGACACTAACATTAAAAAAAAAAAAATTAATTTAAGTGAAGATCTTAGCTTTCTTTTGCTCCTTGCAGTTAAGGGAGATTGGGGAACTCACTTCTCAGCACCACTATGGGTTAGTGCATGAAAACCTTCTAGCACCCTCCAGGAGTAACCCTGTGACCACAGCAATCTATCATCCCAGTGGTAACACAAGAACGCAGCACATGCACAGGTTAAAGTCTCCCTTTGCTCTCAACAGTTCCTTGTAAATTGCCTCATAATTAATATTAAGCTCAGCTTTTAGCTATCTTTTTGCCTCCACCCTGGATGCAAAACCAGGTTCAAACACCACTGATAAACAGCTAAAAAGATATGGCCATTAAACTCCGAGTGTCCTCTCTTCCAAAGCCATCTAGGATGAAGGTTTGGATACTGCCACAGGAAGATACTTCCCTTTCCAAAACCAGCTTCAGATGTCAAGATGGAAAGGCTGATCAAGAAGTTGCTTGAAAAAAAAGAGAGGGTAGAAGCTTTCCAAGGGAAATAACCTTCATTTGTCACCTCCCTTAATGCATTTTATTTTGTTTTTCCACTAGCAAACACTATGTAAGTAAACCTCCCCAAAAATTGCATGGTACAGAAATAATTACAGTGCTGTCACACAAGACAGCAATAATAAAAAGGCAAGTTTGCCTTTAAAATATGGAACTAGTACTATTCTCCCATTTCCTACCTGTTAACTATGTATTAAATTGGCCAGCAGCTGCTTCAGAAGTGGCTACTAGATATTTATGGCATCTTACACACAGTTGCTCAATTTTATGTGCTCTAGTAAGGGGAAAGCACACACTCAAACTGCACCTTCTGTGCAAAGCAGTGGATGAAAGCCCCAGGGCTGCAGTTATCAAATGAAGTGTTGTATGTTTTGGTGGAATGGAGAAACACAAATGTTCTCTCTGACCAGCCTTGTAAATTTTTCTGGACCATCCTGGTAGCTTTTCTCCTTGTTTAAAAATCTCCTTCAATTTTAAAGTATCAGACAGACCCCATGCCCAAAACAAACCTCCAGAAAACCACACAAATTAAAGCAGCCTGAATAATTACCAAGACAAGTGGATGAAAATGCAGAGAAAGCATAAGTTTTGAAAGTATAGTGGAGCATAAAATACAAGCATTTGTTATTAGGCCCATCTCCTTACTGCCCTGAGCCTCACCAGCACCACTGCACTGAGAGAGTTGTAAGATGCAATGCCGATAGACAGCATCTGCCCCAGAGGCAAGTTAACAGAAATAAACAAAGAAAGGAATACGAGACGTGTTAAGAAATATTTTATCATAATCAATACCTGAATTTCTAAAGTGCCTGAACAAATGCTTGTGCATCCGAATGTTTGTCTGTTTTTTTCAAAGATACCAGCTCATCTCACAGCAGAATTCCTTCTCCTGGTAGGCTTTCTTTGCCTATACCACCACACGATCTTGGCTACAATAACACTATTATTTATCTCCTAGAATATTTATATTTATCTAAACTTTATGTTGTTAAGCAAATCGAGAGAGGGAAAAGACTCTTGATAAGGAAAAGGCCATCTTGTCTCAATACAGACAGTCTCTCCGCCAGATATTAGTACAGTATTCTTGCTAGCATAGAAATTCGGTAAAAGCAAGAACAAAGAACAGGACAAAACACACGTAAAAATAACACTGAAAAATTGCATAGGCATTTCTGAGTCTTTGTGTTTTAGTAATTGAATGCAAGGCAACTATCACCACTCTGCTCTCCAAAGAGGTAATGTGCTTTCCAGAGAGATAACGTGCTTAAGTGTCCCCGTTGAAATCTTGTCAGTTAACATGTTAATATAACTCCAACATTTTAAGTGTGAAACCTTAAAAGAATCCAGTGCACAGATTTGTAACAACTACACAAGGCAAGACACATCCTTTCAAGGACAGCCTTAAAGATATACAAGCAAGGGAAGATGAAAACATACCTTTCTTGTCAAACCCAAATGTCACGTCTGGGTAAAGCAATTGAAGTTCTTACCTGAACGCACAAAAAAACCACCAACCAAAACTCCACACCCAAACACCAGCCCATGGCATAGTATCCAGGAGAGGAACAAAGCAGAGAGGGAACCACAGGGAGCAGGGGTACACCAGGGACTCAGTCACAGGGTGTCACAGCAAGTCAAGGCTCCTTTTCCCAGGCTTTTCCAATCCCTCTCACAACAGGTGCTTGCAGCCATGCTAATTAAAGCAGAGAGAAGAGGGGAAAGGCAGAAGGAGCAGGTGGAGAGGAATAAATGTTGCCATCATTGCCCAAAGGTTTTATTACAGCTCTGGCAATAAACATTAGCTGTAAATCAAGATTCACTGTGATGTAATAAAACAGGCTGCCTACGAAAATCTAGGAACTAAATCTTTTATATTTTTGTTTAAAGCCTAAGAAGAAAGGATTAGGAAAGAGCCTGAGGAAGGTTAACAAGGCAGTTTTGCAAATGTTTATAAGGAACTCCTCCTGAGCAAGATGAAAGGATGACTGTATTGGTTTGATTATCAAGCAAATTACAGCCTCCAGCTGCAGCACACTGTGCTTTTAGCCAGGTTAGTCCACAGTCACAGAAGAGAAACTTTCTTCCAAAATGAGGACTACACAATGACTTATTGCTTGTCTGGTGGTGTAAAATGTCCCTCTTTTGTAACACTTGCCATCCTCAACACAAAACGGTTCTGTTGCTGGGCACGGCTCCCCGGGGTTAGGGGGAGGAAAGGGTACAAAGACAAATGAGCTCGTCCCACATCTACTCTTTTAAGAACTTAGCGATGTTACTGTATGATATCAGCCAACATAGAGAGGGAAAGAGTCTCAGCCTTCACCCTGATCACCGGTATCCTCTGATTGTCCTTCCCGCAGGGCTGCAGAGAGCGACGTGCCGCCGGAGCCCAGGGGTACCATGGCCAAGTAATCGCAGGAAGCCCAGAGCCAAAGGCAGGTGCAGGAAAGACAAATGAGCCTAATAAACTACTAAGAGAATTAGTGCTGGGCTATCAAGCCTAGGTCCCTGGTGGTACGTAGGTATTTAAAAATCAGAGAGAATTAGGAGTCTAAATGTATTTGCAGCTTTGGTCCTACAGATTAGACTGCAGTACCAGAAATTTCAGAGCCATCAGATGGGCTCTGGATTCCCCTTGAAAAATCAAATGAGAAAATAAAAAAACACCTGAGGCTCCTTAGAGCTTTTCTTGTTGCAGATACCTCCCTTTGCTTTGGCAATAGAGCTTTCACAACACTTGGCTTTCATCTCTGACATTACAGGCATCCCATATACTCTCCCCAGGAATTCCAGGCTGCATCCTTTTCTGGCAGGACTGTAGCAGTTTTTCTGGCCTGATACTTTACTTTTTAGCCAGATTTTGGCTATTCAGAGGAACAGTAAGAAAGTACATTACTATATTGTGAAGAATTTAGAATTTCAGCTGTACAGATCAACAAGTGTTCCAGGAAATGGAGGTGGACATTTGTGTAGTCATAACAGAGGAATGTTTGGGGAAAAGATTATGTAAATAACCAAAAGTAATAATAAAAAACTAAGTTAGGTGACCCAGGTCAAGTCTATTTCCTTATTTATTTCCCTGTATTGTTCTAGTGTTTATTCCAGGAGAGAGAAAAATAAAGGGAGAGTGGGAGGAAAAGAATAAACAGAGGTAGCTTATAAAAATGTTGTAAGAATAATGCTGTTCCCATTATCACAGAGCACATCTGTCAACTCTATCCATTTCTTACAGATGAGGTGGAGAGACCTCTGACATTTCAAATGCATCACCCTAATCAAATCCATATCCTCCTGAAATGCTTTCTGAGACTGCATTATAGGTCTATAGAAAGCCATGAATGAATAATACTTTGGAGAACGATAAGTAAAGTAGCAGGAACAGAGCTGAAATAACTGGGTTCGGTAGCATTAAAAAGTGAGGGAACCATTAATCGCCCAAGATAAAGTATTTTCAGCTCCACACCAGTGAGACCTGCAGGGCCGCAGGGAGAAGCTGCGCAGTGTGTTCCCGTTTACCAGCGCGGAACAGTGCAATTATCAGCCCTTCTCACTCTGCTGCGCTGCCTGGCTGGGGAGTCGGACACCGAGAGCCATGGAAGGCTGAGGGGCCTTTACAGGCAGTCGGCAATTTCAGTTTTTTAGCCAGAGACTTTGTTTGACTTTCTTCTCTCACAGCCCTCAGTAGCCACTTTTCCACTTCCCTCTGAATCTCAGTTTCCCTTGTCCTTAGAGTCAGTATTGCAGAAAAAAAAGGTATGAGGCAATGTAAGTCATGGTCCAGCACCAAAAACCATTTAAGAGTTACATGTGTTGGTTCAATTACAAGCACAGTAATTGGCTTGTTGTGTGATTTTGTATTTCTCTGCAGACACAGTTCACCTCATTTGAGCTCAGCCACCAAAACAAGGAGTATCTAGTCTGAACCAGAGACTCGGGCTTCTACAAACAGCGAGGAGAGGTAAGCACATGCAGAAAGCAATTCTTCCTGTCTGCGGACTCACTTAAGACTAAGTCGTTTGATATATATTGCCTTCCTTTTCCCCTTCCATTAACCGCAGAGGAAGTGCAGAGGATAAGCTAGGTGAGGATTTGCTTCATCTAGCCATAGCTGCCTAGAAGTGAAACACCTACACTCCCCAAATAGTCAGTGAAAGCAGCAGGAATCCCTGCAGGGTAATTTGATCCTTCTGTCTTAAACAAGGACCTTAGGGTGGAATGAGGCACCCTGTGGAAGTCCTTTTTTCTGTCTGTTGACTGTTGAGGGAGTCTAAGGATGGGTTTCATAGCACTTCTTTTTGGGTTTTACCACACAGAGGCAGAACACAAATATTTAAATTTCTGTTACAGTTAATATAATTTATATAGAATAGTGTAAAGAAATGAAAGAAAGATGGTAGCAAGGGAGAGAAAAGGAGGAATATAAAGTCAAAAGCAGAAAGCAGTCTAGAATCACAATACAGCTAACGGGACTCTGAGAGGTCATTTAGTCCATCCTCACGCTCAAGCCTTGATCAACAAGAGGCAGTTATGTGGCAATGAGGAGTTTTCTTTGTCTGGGTACAAACATTGCAATGTTATAATCCCAGCTGCTTAGATTCTCAGCACACATTTCAATTCTTCATCTGGGAGCAGAGTACTCCAGATTTCAAATACAAGCAAAAAGCAATAAGAGGGAGGATCCCAGCACATTACTTCATGCTCTGTGTACACATTGCTCTCATCTGTACTACTATTAGAAGACTAAGGATTAAGGATAAATTACTCATTGTTGACCTAGTTAATGCTATTGTTTCTGCAAAAGAGAAACAAGTGAAAACAGCATTCTGCAAAGAATTTAAACCAAGAAGTATAGTGTATGACAGCAGGACCAAGTTCACGTGGCTCAGCTGAATTCATTAGCAGGATCCCAACTGGAGTTACAGTGATTTATGCCTCTTGGGATTCTGGTTCAAAATACCTTCCTAACAGAGTAGTGTCAGAGTAAAACTAGTAATGGGACCTTCTCCAAGAGGAACTCACAGTTAATTTACAATCTTACAGCTGCTGAGCAAGGCTTAGGTAAAAGTCTAAATCATGAGTTTGACCAATAGAACTTGCTGGAAAATTTGAGGCAAAATAACTTTTGATGGAAAAAGTTCTATAAGGTAGTATTTTCCTACAAAAAAAGTGAGTTTTTTTCTTTTTTTTTTTAAACATGATCTATTAAAAAAAAATATATTTTCAGACTTCTCAGATGGTAGTATTTTGATTAGCTGAACTGTACTAACACGTTTAATACAGTTTCCAATTAGGGAAAGGCAGTTTAGGACGTCTCAAAGCCCCACGAAGTCATAGTGGACCTGTCTCAAATTAAATCCTTTCAAAGAGGGAAGTTTCACTGCCTGGACTCTATCTACCACGACATAATGCAACTTCTCCTGTGACGGTGTCGCAGTATGGGAGCCACATGACTGTAACTCCATCTTAAGAGCAGTTTAAATTGATTGACATACTACTGCAGTTACTGCTCTTTTCAAGACGAATTTCATGACATCTGGCAGTTAGATGGACATAACTGCATTATCAGAGGCCCCATACTCCTGAAAAGAAAGTGGCACTCCCTGCACTCACTTTCATGCAGATAATTTTACAACATGGATTATGTAGGACAAGATGAGGCTGAAGTTTGCCTTCCTCTTAGGAGATTCAATGACGTATCCTCTCATACTATTAGGTTAAGTACATAAATCTTACGAAATGCCCTAAAGAGCTGTAGGAAGTGCTGCTTTCCCTTTCTTTTCTTCTGAACATCTGATCAAGACAGCTGAAAAGAGTGAACTCAGGATATTTATCAGTAGGTATGGCCATTGACCAATGCCAAAGACAGACAAACAAATATTTCCAGTCAATGGCACCAAGCCAGACACTAAAGTGGAGTTTTCCTGGTGTCTGGGCAGAGGGTAGGGTGAAGATATTTCCGTGTTAATTTTCTTTTATGAGCAGCAAAAGGTCACTTGGGGTGTTTATAGTTACTGGTCTTAGCACCTATGATTTAGGGAATTCCATTTTCTTGGTGGTATAATGAAGTAACGACACCCATGTCTCAACTGTGGGAGTGGTGCTTGGCCCTAAACACTAATTTAATCACAGCTTTAATCATTGGAAGGACAGACATGCAAGGAAACAGTGGTTACAATGCAAGACACTCCTTGTATCTGGCAGATGCAGCGTTGTAAAAGCAGTTTGTCACAGGACTTTGGTCATCATCATGTATGAACCTGCTCTCTCTCAGCACTGTGTGTGTACAAACGGGAAGTACCAATCCTCTACCCCAGGGCTGGATCTAGTCCCACGCAAATTCATCACTGCCGATTTTAAACAGATTCTCATTCTGGGTCCTACTAATTTTCATAATAATGTCATTCTGGAAGTCTTTTGATTATTCTGTTTATAAAGAAAAGAAATAATTTAATAACATGTAACCTCAGCTCTTGACAGATGAGGGAAAACACCCTTTGATCTCAGCTCAGTGGCTGGAAGCCCAGCACATTACTGATAGAAGAACCTCTTATCTGGAAAAGCAGCAAAATGGGAAGGTTAAAAAAATAAATAAAAGAAGAAAGCTTGAGGAAAAGATAAGGAATTCAGAACTTCTCCAGGGTCTCCCTGAATCCCTGAGATACAGAGATCAGCTGGATTTATCTGTCTTTTCTCAAGGATGATACTGATTGTTCTCTGTGAGCATCCTAATTCTAAAACAGGGTATGGAAGACCTGGTAGGACCATGATTAAATAACACAATTTAATCATAACAAAACTAACAAGGTGTCCACTTTATTCTTTAGGTCCAGGGTAAAATGAATCCCAAACCCACTAAGGAAAGTATAGCCACAAATGTTAAATCTTGGCCATACAGCATCTTTCCATCTGAATGCCACTGGTGCAAGAAATCTCCATAATGTGGGCTTCCTATATGGCCTAAAGGTCATCCAACAAGTGGGATAGCAGCCTGAGTAAAAGCAGAGCACCACATTCCTCTTTATCCTAAAGGGTTCACCCCTGAGATCTAATGTACAGAGCGTGGTCCCGTGGTTAGAGTGACCTGAAGGCAGCGTATGTTCCCTGCAGACCCCGCGGACTCCCTGGGCGGTTCAGGCAGGCCACTGCTTCTCCTTCGGGTATCTGTTGGACAGGCGTGGGAGTCCTTTTTTTGTCCTATCTGTTTAGAGATCTGTAAGACAAAGACTTTTAGGCACATGCAGTGCTCTCCTATTTGAGGCTTATTTCTAACAGGTGCTCTAGATACTTTGGAATAGGTCAGAACAAGGAGCGTGCCTCCCCCTTTTCCTGCAGAAACATTTCCTGAATTTCCCTACAATTTCTCAGATGACATTGCCGCTCTTTATCATTACCAAAATGCTTCTATTGAAGCTCTTTTGGCAGAACTTGGACAGTGTTATGTATGAAATTGTACAGAGTATGAGACGTTAGGTCCTTTTGCCTGTTCTCCTGCTAAGCCTTTGCGCCAGAAGGATGCTGTACAGGCAACACGCCACCTGTGGGGCAATTTAAACTGGCTCACTGACATATCATTTCAGTTATGACCTAACAGGAGGCTGGAAGCTCAGGGTAAAGGAGTGTCTGATCTCTCCACTCACAGATACTTAGCCTCTAAATCCAGCGCCACATCTTCATGGAAGAAGGGAGTTGCTTGCTGGAAGAAAAGACAGAGTTCTGAATGGTTACTGGAAAATTTGATTTCATGATTTGAAGGATCCTAGTAAGGTGACTAACTGGGCTCTGTTTACAAACCCCTCCCAGGGCTTGGTTCATTTTGAGTAAATAAAGCTGTTAGGAAGATGCAGACATAGATCAGTCTTGTCTAGACTTTTTTGTGTCATTTCATTCTGCTAGATGTACCCAAGAATCACTTTTTAAATGAAAAAAAAAAAAAAAAAGGTAAGTCAGGGGAGGAATTTTTAAGGGGAAGATATTTTTTTATAGAAAACTGACTATTTTTTTGAGTCATTTTCCACAAGTCATGGGAAAAATCAATTTCACATTAAACCCAACATTGGATGAAATATTTAAAAACTCCACAATATAAGATTTTCTTATATTCATTCTTTGTTGTGACTTCCCTCATATCTTTCCGTATGCCCCATACCCAATCTTAGAGAGTTTTCTATGTACATTTTTCGCACACTGAATTCCTCATTACAGCTGGGGGGGGGCAGGGAAGGGCTAATACTCTTCATTCGAGGAAGCTGCTCAAATACCAATAAAAAAATAAGTGTATATATCTACAACTATCATCTCCATAGGAAAAGGAAATCTGGATTTCTCACCTCTTGCCATCTAATCTGTTCTCAGCCGTTCCGGTAAATGTACTTTTTCAAGACCCGAGTGGTGAAAGGAGCCTCCTCAAACTCCCAACGTGACTCTCCAGCTGTGACATTTCTTTTGATAATTCTCTAGAAGAACAACCCTGCAGCTCCTGACAATAATTAAACAAAACTCTGAACAAATTCCTGCTGTGAAAACAGGATCAAACTCTACTCTTCACACTGCTAAGAAGAGTATTACAAGCTCTTGTCTTTAGTGTTAGATGCATTTGTTTAAACCTCGCCAGTAAGCTGTGACGTGAATGTTGTCTCCCATGAATTTTCACTACTCAATGAGCAAAATGGTGTCTGTCCTAATTATAACGTATTACTTTGCACACAGAGAAGTAATAGTTTTAGGAGTGGCTCAATCCTTCACCTTTCTCTTTTTGCTGGCAAAAATTGCTCTTGGCTTTTTTCCTTTCTTTGGACCATGAGTGAGGCAGAGGAAAGCGGGCAGGCAGCTCCTGGGGGCTTAGGCTGTGGCTGCTGTGCTCTGCAAAAGCACGTGGTCTTTGGCTTCCAGGGATCCTGCTCCAGTGGTCCAGGCCAGGGAAAGGTTACACCGGAGAGCTGAAGATCAGCAGCATTCCTGAGCCGTGAGCACCCACTCCTTAGCTCCACTCTCTGCCAAACGCAGACTCTCCCACCCTCAGTGGTGTGAGAAAGATGAACTCCATCCCCTGGAAGGCCTGTTTTGTTCCAGATCTAGCTGTTGATTGTTACCTAATGCACAGCCTTCTGGCACTCCTGCCAGGTAATATCCTCATCTGAAAACTCTTCACAAGGATAAATAGCTTCACTTCCATTTGTTCTTATAGTCAATGCCACTAAAAGGGGAACAAAATGCTGCCAGAATGTAATTTTTTTCATGTCTCAAATGTTTTGACTCAGAGAAAAAAAAAACCAAACCAAAAATCCACCACCAACAAAGCAGAAATCATTAAACTTCACAAGTGAGAAAAAGAACAAGGGAACACGACGGAGCGAAATGTCCCAGCAGCGCAGCTGAGCTGGAAGGCTCCCGTGCTCTTGGGTTACCTGCCTGTGTCACAGTATGTCAGCTTTCCTCACAGTCAAAATTCAGCTTTCTGAGGTGGAGCTGGCTGGCTGCTAATAGAAAGAGCCTTCAAGCTAAGTACTGTGCGACCCTATCAGGTGTAATGAGAGAGGAATATTGTCTTTGCCATCCCTTTCTGACATATCTGACAGGAGAGTTCAGCATTGCCATCATCTCTTATGATGCTATTTTTACTACAGGACCCTGGAGTTCATTTGACATTTTATGCTGCACTGCTACTGTCTTCTGTTGGGCAAGAGGAAAACAAAAGGGTTTCCGCAGCAATTTAAAGATTTTCCAGTGAAGCAGCAAGGTGGCAATTTGTAACAGGGTAAGTCAGACCACTCTCAATAATAACTAACCTTAGACTGCTTCAGATTCAGACCAAAGCTGAGCCTCTTTGAGACATTGTGGGAAGTCAGTTTATTTCATCGTGGAAAATCAGATTATTTAACTTGATTAGTGTTTGCTGATTTCTGTACTGGACAGTTGAGCTGGGATCGGGGTCTTCCCTCATAACGTTCCTGGCCAGGCTAAAACCTAAGGAAGAAAATCAAATTTCTCAAGACCTACAGCCCAATTTGAAAATGAAGAGATAATGGGTGGCTTCCAGGAACTTTTACAAAAGTATTTGAGTGAGTTTTTTACTGTAGAGGAGAAGATGGAACAAATTTCTCCTTCCAATCCCAATTAATTTAAAGACCCTTACTTGCATAAAATTGCCAGCCATCCTCCTAGTCCTCTAATATGTCCGTGACTGCCCAGGGACTTTTGCACTATTGCTGAGGTGTGGAACAGCTGGCAACATGTATTCACCTGGGAGGCACCTCATATCCTTGAAGATCAGCAAGGATGTCTCATATGCTCTGTAATTCCCACCAGCCCTCAAGATATCCTGCAACTGTGGCCTATTTTTGGCTTTCTCCTACACACAGCAGTAAACCTGCTTTTCCTACTGCTCTGGTAGGATCTTTCCATAGGTAGTAAACATGGTTTATGGGACACATTCAGAAATGATATCTAAGGTCAACTCTAGATATACCCCCTGTTGATTAGAAGACACCATATTTCACCCAGTTACTCTGTGTATTCAGTCAATTTTAACTCTGCCTTCATGAGCAGCTTTGCTCTTGTCAACTTCTGCTGATAATTGGTTTATAAAACCTGAAAAGGCCTGACTGTCTGGACACTTTTAATATGACAGTGTTTAAACACATGGCAGGATAGTATAAGTGATCTTCAGGCACGGCTCATCTAGATTGTTTCATTTACCTTATAAGAGCAGAGGAAGATTGACACAGGCAACCCAAGAACCCAGGTGGGCAGTTCTCCACTGAAAGGCAGAACCTCATTGCTGGAAAGGAGGAATAGTGTTTGCTATCAAATCAAGAAATCAAATGTAAGCGCTAAATTTTCGTTGCACTTGGTTTAGCCAATTTGAGCTTTTATTTGAATGTGTCTTTATTATTTTGTAGTTACCCTTAATTTTTTTCCCAGACTAGTACAATACACAAGAATTATTCAGATACTGAGATGCAGGAAGGAAGTGTGAGACAGAGGGTAAAACATCTTTGCAGAAGTTATGGAATTAGACTTGTTCACAAGAGCGGCTATGTGCGGGACTAAGAATGGTAGTGAGGGAAGGGCAGATACACCTAAGTGTTTTGGAGAAGAAGGATCAAACTGAATAGCCTATCTGCCCTCCAGTAGATTTTTAAAATTTATAACATATTTGCAGAAACAGGGAAAATATAGAAGTGCTTTTTGAAGGCAATGAAACTACTTTTTTGGTTAAAGCTAAGTGCATGTAGCCAAGCTTATGACTGCATCACAAGAGCGAGTCCTGTTTGAACACAGTGGTTGAAAGGCTTTGAAGCCTGTTGCCGAGGATAACTAGTGGTGGAAAACAAATCTGAACTGCATGTACGCCTATAGGGTAGGTGGAAATAGTTCCCAAAAGATAAGCTGGTAAGCATGACTTCAGACACTGGGTAGAATAACCCTACACTGCAGTGGCACTTATTTAATGGAATTGCTTGAAACAACATGTTGTTGGGCATGTTTATTTTACAATTTATTATTTTTTATATATATATATGTGGGTATAAGTGTTTTATTGCATGAAAAAATGTACTTTTGCCTTATGTAACTGTCCCTTCATCAAGCAATGCCGGACGGCTGCACCAAGAAAACTGAATAAATTATGTACATGGTATTTCTTATTATTTGCCCAGACACCAACAATAGAAGCATGAACTCAGAGATACAGGAGCCACACGGCAGGAGAATATGGGGACTAGATCCTTAATTAAAGTCCTTGTCAGAAAACAGTAAAAAAATAATGACATCATTCGATGCATGAGTCTCTCATGAGTATTAACAATTCCTGATGGCAGCTCCTGGGAGAAGGAGGGAAATGATGGAAGAAAGAGGAGATAGGTAATTCACAACAAATTCAAAACACCACCTAGTCCTGCTGTACAGATAAGACTTTCATTAATGCCACCGAGCTCCCCATGCTGGTCACAGAAGAGAAGGTGGCTCCAGCTTCCTGTGGCTATTAGCAGTTAGTCCTGAGTGTGAGGACAGAATTGCGTGTCATGTCCCACTTTACACTTCTCACTGCCCCCTCACGTACAATTGACTGTACCTCAGCTTCCCAAGCTCAAAACCTGGTTCTGATTTGCATTCCCTGCTTTGGCAGCATACAGTAAATCCTGTGATGCTCTGCTCTTACTCTATATGGCTGGTACTGGGCATACCACTTATTTGTGCTCCAGTACAGAAGGATTTGGTGTCATACAGTGCAAAGCATGGCAGGAAAGCATGTCATCAGGCTATGAGTCTCCTAGCATCGGTAAGGTGGTGAGAAAGCACCTCTGAAGAGAACACAGGGGACTAAACCCATTTGGTCTTATGAAAGGTTTTGTCACATCACAAGCCCACAGGAAAAACAGTAGTACAGAGAGGAATTACTCCAAGGATCCTCAGCACCTGAGCTATTTCTCTAAGTACTGCTCCTTAGTTTCCCTCCTTAAAGTGAGTATAAACTAATGTAAGGCTTCATTCAGGGACGTGAGGAGGGCAGAGATCTGAACAAAAACAGGACTGCAGGAACACAGACACTTCCACTTTTAGGCTGAAGCTGTGATTTCATTTTCTGCCTTTGCTCTGAGAACATTTTATTATAAATTTAAGGAAAGATTACACTGTAATAAAGAGGTTATTCAGTGGAATTAATGTCTAGGAAATTTAGAAGAGATTAACAGGAGAGACTTGCTGTGCCGTGTGTCATTGGCTCATGTAATAATTTGCTGTTGTCTCACAGGAGGTCAGCTAGTCAAACACAGTAGCTCAAATCTGGGAAGGGACTAATAATATATGTCCCCTACCATAGCTTACAGTTATGCAGTCTTTAAGCATGAGCAATCAATTTTCATACTTTGGAGAAAAAAGCATTTGAAACTGTCTCCTCTATGCTGCTGATGCTGAGGGCTGAACTTTGTCGTCCTCCAGTTTGGTGAACAATACCACAGCCATGACCCAGTCCTACATGAAATCACCAAAAGTTTTCTTTTGATTTTCCTCAAGCAGAAAGTCCTCTCACACATGCACATATTTCTTTCAGGCTCTTGAAGGGTGAGGGAGGTGTTGAGCAGGAGGAGGGAGAGACAGAAGAAAAGGGCAATCTTTATTGTTTTGCCACCTTAGGCAACGGCATCTGTAAATGGCAAGAAATCAGACTTGGTAAGCAGCTATTGCTGGTCCAATTTCCATAATTTCCATGGAAACCTGATCAATTGCCAGACCGTACATGCCAGTGCACATGAAAGTGTGTATGGGAAAGGGATATTGGAGCAATCTGTTCTTCTAAGCTCCTCAGGGGCTTGCTAGCCTCCTTACTAGCCACTAATACATTTGTCCTTATTACCCTCCCATCCAGTCAATTAACTCTAATGAAAATTAAAGGAGGGTAGAGGTAAAGACTACACAAAAATTGTAGGGTGCAGAAGTACGCATGAGCCCAGCTAATTATTCGTAAGGAGTGTTATATACATTAAATTTATCTGGGGCTCGGACAGCACTGTATGCCATACAAATATTTATGTGAACTGAGGTACCTCCTTTTGCTCAAGTGACAGAGCACTAGAAGAAACATCAGATTTATGAATTTCTAAGCCAGAAGGCTGCTTGCTAATGGTTTACTAGAATTACAAACTGTTGTGTACAAGTTTTGGACACCAAATCTTGTAGAGAAAGGACAAATTAACCTATGCAGGGAGCTACTATTTTTTAATAGAAATGAATTTGCAAGGACATTCTACATTTTGTCTCACTTGTGAGACCAGTGGAAAAAAGAAAAAAAAAAAAAGGCAGTAAGGTAAGAAACAACAGTTATTGGAACATAACAGATCAAACCTGGCAAGGAAAATCAGCCAGTTTACAAGGCTGGCAGCTAGTCAGCCAATGAATGGGCTCTCACAGCAACAAATCCCAAGCAGTGATTGAATTCAGCACAGGATTTCTTCCTCACTTTTGAGTCCTAGTTTATAGACCTCAGGACAAGGTTTGTTATATTAGGCTATAATTCCTCCATTATAAAATGACATCTTAATGGTTCTGATCTTTTGGAAGACTTTTAGCAGATTAGGAGGTGATGGGATAGGGGAAAAGATTTATTGCATGCTCAAAGCCATGTGGTAATCCAAAGGGATTTATAGACAGTAGTCTTCACTACTTGTGCTGAACAAGGATGTGAATTATTCAGTTCTGATAACACAAAAATCCTCTTACAATACAGTATAAGCTTGACAAAATGTGAATATGGCTAAAAAAACCATTCAGAAGTAGATTTTTCTCCTTTTCCCAGTAGTTACCTGTACAGGAGTAGAAACTTGGTTTTGTATAATTTTTAAGTCCCTTTAGATAGGTTTGGTTCAGAGCTTCCCTCCGAGTTAAATGCTGATGGATTCATCTAGTTGGGTGTTTCCATTAGAAACATGTCTCTAGCTGTTGGAGAGTGCAAAGCCACTGAAGTTAAAGTTTTGTGCAAGAATATTCATTTCCATTTGGAAAGAAAGGTTTGTAGGATTTGTGAGAGAAATTTAGGTCAGGGTAGGGGAAACCCAAAATCGTGGCCTTGTTCAGCCTAGTTTAAGAGCTTAAGGGTGCCCTTAGACATGCTGTTTTCTGCATCTGAGCTACATCAATTTGTATCTCTCCAGTTGCTTTCCGCTGCTAACCCATTGCAAGGAGAAAAAAACCCTCTCTGAGACTTGCCAGTGAAACTGAATGTGTAGCCAATAGTAACAGCATTTTAATCATAATTAGCTAGAATAAGAACAAACTACAGTTCAAAGACTTCGTACATAATACAGAGTAAGCAATAATAACTACTTGTTCATTTGAATCTGAAATATTCCTTAATGCATCTCTGATCAGATTCTCTTATGAGCCTCATTAATTTATAGCTCTGGATTAATTACATTGTTCTTATAACAACTTAACTTTAGGAGATAGTGAAAAATGATTGTCTTCATACACTAGAGAAGATAAAGGGATTATATGATCAGTCCAAGGTTATAGATGATATTTGTGGGAGAAGCAGTAACAAAAGAGCGAAACATTAATGCTTCATCCTTGCTTCACTCTCCACACTTTGGAAATTTTCTTTAAAGAGTTTTAAAAGAATTGACAGAAGAACTGAGACTTAGCTGGAGCAGTAGGGAAATCCTAGAGCAGAAACACGAGCATGAGGGGAAATTCAATTGCGAAAGAAACAGCTGTTAGTTCAATAATAATTTCATAGGAGAAAAGCAAAACCCAATTAAATAAGCTTGATATACTTTTTTTTTTCTTTTTACTAAATATAATAACAAGTTTTGTTCCAAAGGGGTCTGCTCTTTAGACTGATCTGAACCGCTAGACAAGATAGACTTCCTTAAAAGTTTGTGTGGTTTTGGTACATCTGAGTGCTGGGCCACATAATAAGTACCTAAGATTTTGGGCCACATACAGAGATCATATTTTCCATACCTGAGAGAGTTCTAAGATATCCTGGAAAAGGCAGAGCAAAAGCTGGAGATCAGCAGTGGAAGCCAGATGAATTCACTCTCATAACAGGCCTTTTTTTGGTTTTTTTTAACAGTCATGATAACTAATCATTTTTACAATTTTGCATGGAACGAGACAGATACTCCATCACTTGAAAATTTTAAATCAAGTCTGAGGGTTTTTTTAAATGAGATGTATTTACTAAGCTGACTGCACCATGCTTCAGCGGGCTGGGAGTGGGGAGAAATTCCCTGATGAAATCTGTTATTCTGCATCACGAAGGAAAACCACACCGGAGATTCCTTCTGCC
Source organism: Rhinoptilus africanus (assembly GCA_013400135.1). Taxonomy (NCBI): domain Eukaryota; kingdom Metazoa; phylum Chordata; class Aves; order Charadriiformes; family Glareolidae; genus Rhinoptilus; species Rhinoptilus africanus. The sequence continues at coordinate 1,204,569 of VXBO01014855.1, forward strand.
GATCAGACCCAACATCTTTCTTTAGTGGTAGGATTTCAATGGTGTTAAAATCTGGTTTAACCCATTATTTGTTTCTGCAGAGAGGCAGGAAAGGACCCCAGAGAACTAAAGATGGAAACTCTGATATAGTAGCTCAGGTTAACATTTTACTACCCACACAGAGAAGAGTGCTTGTGCGTGCTTCTTTCTGCTTTTGCTCAGAGATAAATCTTTGCAAAGATTTATGTTTCCATCACAACTGACAGCTACTCTATCTTTTGTGATTTTACATACTTCTATACCAAAGGACTCCATCTGATTTTTAAATTTTATTTTATTTTACTTTATTTTACTTTTTTTTACCCCTGTATTCTTCCTATTGGAGTACAATTTGTAATGCTACATAAAAGCCAGGGCCATTTCAGCAGGGGAAAATTCCTGCTCTTCTAATATATATGTATTTATTTCCTTTAGATGTGGAATTACTGTTCTCACACAGTAGTTGCCACAGAGCATAAAATTGCTTCAATGCTAAGTTAGCAATTGGAATTACACCCTTGTCGTAATGCTTTTAATTAGTCATTGCTCATTGGAATGAATCTGTTTTAATAGGTCTTTCACTTGATGAGACTGATTTTCACTGGAAGCAAAAGCAGCTGTCCCCAGCCATGCTAAATTTGAGATTATGACACGCCATAGGGTTGTACCAGGGTGTACAGTACACTTTATCTCACTCTGCTTGGCAATAGCTCAGTGCTACAGTCAGCACTGTACGGATTGCCCTGTAATACGTCTACAGAGTACCTAATAATCTGCAGCGAGTCATAACAAGAGGCTCCTTATCATGATAGTTTTAGGATCAAATTTAGGAAATTCAGCAGGGTTAATAAATAAGAGAGAGACATTCACCTCCATGCAATAACAGTGTCAGGTCTATTTAGAGCTCCATCTTATGGGCTGAACTGAATTGTTATGAAGGGGTGAAGTGTAACACGTTGTCGCTCTTGAGTGAGGATCCGAGCTCTGCATAGCAATTGAGCCAGTGGCTATCTGGACTTGCCTGTCTCAGGGCAAAGGCACACCAGGCAGCAAACCTGGGAACTGGAGGGGCACCCCTGTGGTTCCAGTCCTTGTATTTGGGCTCAGGTCAATGAGCTTTACAGACCCCACGTGGGAATGATGGTAGTGGGGCTATTACATCAGCCTCTGGACTCGAGGGATCGCTGTGTTGCAGTTGCCATACTAAACAATCCCTCCCGAACACAGGTCTGCCTAATCTCCCTCCCACCTTGCAAGAGACACTGCAAGGTCCACAGATCCCCTGCTCAGTGTCAGACACCGTGTTTGGCTATTTGTTCCAGGCTCCGCTTCTACTCCCTGTCTCCCTTGCTCCCAAATCCCTGTTCCTGCTGAGGCAAACCCACCTCCACTGGCTACTCCACTGCCTTGGGTATTTTCCCAGTCTGGGCCAGCCCAGGAGGTTTAGGCAGACATGGTGGGGTTGTTGGCATTAAGCCACCACCAGCTATGTACATTCTCGTCCAAAGATATAACAGCAGCCCCTGGCACCACTTCACAACTATGAGAGGAATTCACTGCTTTTTTCTGGTTTTCTGCTTCTGCAGAGATGCAGAGGTAACGTCCTTAGGCCGATACAAATCCAGCCCACCTTTATAAAAGGGGAATAAGGCACTGGAAGGGGGAGTAAATTTGAGGAGATTGATCACGTCACTTTGACTGTCCACAGTCAAATATAAAAGCCTGGACTGTAAAGGCAAAATGTGCTTCCAACACTTCATCTCACATAAATGTTCACACTACACTGGGCTACACTATGCTTGGGTCCCTGAAATACGATGTTTGTAGCTGATGGTGGATAATAAACATCCCCAACCCTATAAAATAGGAGTGGTCCTTGTCTCACTCCTACTCCAAGCACTTTACAAAAGCAATGCATTAGGCTATGGTAGTTCAACAACTGTCTACTTAAACAAAATGACCATCAGTCTCTGTAGTTGGAGATTATACAGTTTCCAGCCCATTCTGCGGAGGAAGGAATCCTGTCTAAGGCAATGATATTTGTTTCAGCATTATTTTGAGTTACAGTGCTGCTCTTCACTTTAGTATTTCCTGAAGAGTAAAGTGTACATTCTGCAAGCCAGTGCACAATCCTGCCTTTCACCAAAACCTGGTTTTTACTTCAGTTCCCCAAACCTGATAAGGGTTGTGGGATTAGGAAGACTATACAACAGAGCGTCTGCTCCTGCTCTTCCTACCTAAGTTTTGATCAGCTGGCAACTTCAATTTTATTTGGTGGGACATGGGACTCCTACACTCATCACTGCTACAGAGCGTGGATCAAGATCAAGGGACAATCATATGAACATCCATAGAAATTAGTTTTGTACAGGTAGGATTTTTCATATCAAGTGGGGAAAACCAAGGGCGTTTAAGTAGTCTAAAGCTATCAGCTTGGGGAGGATGTGGGGTTGTAGAGGATGTAGCAGGAAATCCAATGTAATACAATCATATATAAAGCTCATAGAAATACAGACCTTGTCAGGTCTATTTACTTATAGGAACAACGAGTTCATTGCAAATGCTGGCTTCCGCAAAATTGCTGTTTCACTTTGGACAATGTTATTAGTTATGAGTATTTTCAATTTTGCCCTTGGGCAGGAAAGTCAAATGTAAACAAAACATTTTTTAATTTGTGTTAAATTTGCCTACGCTAATGGAAAATGTGTTTCACAATAATGCTCCTCACATTCTCCTCCATGGAACTGATTTTATGGCCATGCTACCTGTCTCATGAACAGTCACTGCTGCTGAGATTTCCCCACCTCTTGAACTCCTATAGCTAAGACAATTTAATTTTGGACCTACTCCAAACAAAAATTAAACATTTCTAAATGGAATTATGTTCAAAAATTTTGTACCACGGAAGAGGTTCTGTCCTTTGTAATTTCTTCACAGTTAGGATAAATACATGAATCAAAATATAAGGATTTTATATGGGAAGAGAAATCCAATTTCTGACTTAGTCTAGCTGTGATTATTACTTTAAAATCACATCTCTGTAGCTGCCTATTTATAACCTACATCATCCTCTTCAAATAAATCTCTTGATGACAATTAATGAATGATGCCATCTTACGAGTGAGGAAAAATCACTAAATGAGTTTCTGATGCAAACTCATTGAAATCTCTGGAAATTCTCTTTGACTTCAGTGGCCTTTGGATCAGGTCCCTGGTGTGTTTATCTAGCTTGAAAATGTTCCCAAGGTTGTGCTGCCCTGAATAAGAAATGAAGTAATTCAATTCTAGATATTATGTGGTTTAGCAGAAGGGAAAAAAAAAATTGAGGTCATGGTGTGGTTACAAATGTTTTGCTCTTTTTTGCTACTTTTTCTCCGTGAGGAAGTAGGTAAAGCTTTCATCTCTTCTGGGCTAGCAGTTATGCGGATTAGGTAATAGGAAGAATTTCATTTAATCAGTTCAATGAATTTTGCCTCATTAGAAATTCATGCAAATTGTCAAGTTCTAAGTCCTCCCAAGATTGCTCTGTTTTTTTGAGAAGTGCATAGAAAGGTTTTATCCATAGACTGCTGGGTTCAGCTAATTACATTAAGAGCTAATACGATTTCCTTGTTGATGCTGTTTGTACAGGAAGATGATTGTCTAATCCTTTAAGTAGCACATTTAATTTTGGTTTCTATTTCAAGTCTTTAAATTGTGTTAACTACATCTAGTTCTCAAGGTAAACTTAGTTTAAGTCTTAAATGTTTACTTCTGAGTAACTTCAAGGATGAAACTGCTCTGGTTTCATTCTGGACAAGGAACGTCATTTCATGCCAGTTGGTTCTAAGCTGGAGGGCAATGGTGGAAGCAGGAGAGAGGGAAGAAAACTACTTTTCTACATCAAGTTCAGGACTTCATCTGCAAAATTGTCACACAGTGGCTGGCTAAATTGTTCATTGCTACACTGCAGTCATTATCACTAATTATCTGTCTGTCTGTCACATATGTCTAATCTGGCCATCCATCTCTATCTAAGTATTTTAAATTTGCATTTGGAAATACATAATGAAATTATACTTGGCCTAGCAAATCTGTGTACATTAATTACATTTCCTCTCTTTGGAAGTTATCTTTCTGTTGTATCTTTGAAATAATATTGGAGGAAAAAGAGTCTAAAAAATCTCTTGAGGAGCAGATAGATAAATATCACTGCCTAAAATTGCACGCAGATAGCATTGTCAGGCTACAGTTCCTTCTGTTTTTCTAGTTTTTATTAATAAATAAATAAAATTAGGGATGCTGACAATTTTCAGTATTTTAGCCCTGGAACTTTGATGGGAGTCAAATATTCCTTTTTGTCCTCAATCTCTTGTATTTCAACATTGACCCTTATTCAGATTCTATGCATACATTATAAAGATTTGTGCTGAAATGAGGTAAAGTGTGGTGTCTCAAGGTATCATCACCCATACAGTTATACTTCCTTCTCTATGACATTCCCCATAGGTCTCTAGAAGAACTTTCAGCCCATGATCCATTATTTCTAGGCAATTCATGAAAGGTGACATTAAAAACAAGTTCTTATAATTTCTCCAGAAATCCACCTAATCCAGAAATCTGAATCTCCCTTGGAAAATTTGTAGGAAGAGTCTATTAAAAAAACAAACACCGAAATCCATTAGTTTCTACTATTGCCTAAACACAAGTCTCAAGCAGATTTACCTACTGCACGCTAGACAACATACTACCTCCAGATATTGGTAATGGAAACATCTACACCTGAGCTTGTGGAGGACATGCTGTAAAGAGAGAGACGTGTAAATACAGATTAAACTTCTGTCTAGATCCTGTCTCAGATGAGTTCAGTTAAAGCACTTCCTTTATTTGCATTTCTACAGAAGAGAACTGGTGATGCCTCTTCTCTTTCCTGTATCTCGCATGCCTATTTAGGAGATAGACTCTTCATACCAAAGACATATTCTAGGCTGGACATCAATCCTTTAACTTAGTTACACCTGGAATCATAAGATATCTCAAATTAGGAGGGATCCCTAAGGATGACTGAGTCTGTGATCCATCAAGTCTACCTATATACTTTTTCTTCATTATGGCTAGAGGAAGCACCCTAAAGGTCATATCCTTAGTGGCTTAAATCAAGCTTTTCAGTCCTCTACAAATTATTAAACTCTCATGGAATAAGAGAGAGGATTCTCTCGTATTAATCAATACAAGAAGATTCAAGTGAAAAAAATACAATGTTAATTTTTGAAGGAGAATGCAAAAGTTACTAAGGAATTCCCAATCTCTTCTGGGACTTCTACTATTTAACAGTTTCATAAGTGATATCGCAAAGTGCGTGAATAATGTTGGGGCAAAGGTTTCTGACAATGAAAATTTTGGACAGGCAAAAGTAAGATAGCTAAAACTGGAGCAGAACAGGAGGTACTATAGAGTGTCTTATGATACTGAGTGAGACAATGATAAAGCAGCCAGTGAAAACCAACAGAAAGTAAAGCACCTCTAAACACTAATTCTAGCTGTATATTTTTAGTGATGAGCTCAGCAGGAAGCCTCTGACAAATTATCTTGGCTGTGGCAAATCTGAGTGCCTTAAGCCTGCCCCCAGCTAATGATATCCACCTCCTCGTTTCTGTCAATCTAAAAAACCCCTGTTTTCTTGTTTAATGGTAGAAGGTTTTCGACGTTTTTTAGCTTTCAGGTATTTCAGAGACCTGGGTCAGAGTACAGGAAGAAGAATAATTAAAGCAGCAAAACCAACAAATGTAACTTCTGGTAGGGGTGAAGGAAAGCACGTGGAAAGGGGTCACGAAGGGAGTAACAAAATAGATTTGCTGATATGAAAATTGCTCATAATTTAGTAAAAAGATTATGAAGTATGTGTGGACATTTCCCTGAAACCATCAGATCATTGATGAACACAATGGAGTGTTAAGAAATCCGTTAAGAAAACCATGGAGAATTGAACAGAAAACCCTATTAAGCCACTGCATACATCTACGGTGCACCATCATTCTCACTCCTGAGAGGAGCTCTTTGCACTCTACGCCAGAAGAGGCACACTCAAAAGGGCACAAAACAGAATGACAACTTAATCGGGGAAGTTAGAATGACAACAATGCAAGGAGATAGCAAAGGCCCTGAAAATTTTCAGCTTCCAAGAGAGATGACAGAGATCATGGCTATACAGAGAGTTCTCAAAAATCACATATTATGTAAAGACAGCGGAAATGAGAAGAGCAGAGGATGCACAGTATTAATATTGAGTGCCAGAGCTTATAAAACTCGGAACAGAAGAACATTTCCCAACAACATATAACTAAACCATGAACCTTGTTGATACAGTATTTTATAGATGGTCAAAGTAGTGATGGATTAAAATAGAAGTTAAATAAGATATAGCCTCATTTGTACCTGTTAAATTCTTTAACTGGGATATAACTGTAATTCAGTGTTGTCGGAAACAAGTATTTTCAAAAGCATCCAGCATCATCTTCTGTTAGCAAACAAGTAGAGATGGTCTGGGACTTTGTCTGACCTAATGCAGCTATTCTTATGTTCTTTTTCTTATACCTGTACCATAATTATCTTAGTCATTACTGCACTATGTTCACAGAACATTGAGCCCTATATCTGGGTTACAGTGATAAGACACGTCATTTATCCTTGTCACATCATGTAAAATAAAGACACTGGATTATAATTATGGACATGTGTTTTATAGAATTATCACTGTCACCATCATCAGAACATGCCATGGACTTTTTTTAGTTGTTGAAAGAAAGGATGTTATCTATATTTTATGTTTAGCCAGCAAGGAGTACTATCACTTTATCAGAGAGGGAAACAGAAATAAGAAAACAAATATTTCTCATTAACTCCATTTCTCATCAGTAAAAACAGATGAAACAACTGCAAGTTAGTATTAAGAAATGTTATTCAGAGCTACTTTAGATTGTTGCACCTTTGTTAATTATTTCCTGGCTGAGATAATGAATCACTCCTTGATATTCTTGCATCTTTTTCTTACACAAACACAAAGCTGCAAGAAACTGGGATGATGCCAACCCACACATCTCACTTTAAGTTATTCTTCACCTGCCATCGAAAAAAGTATCTATAGCAGACTTTTTTGGCTGCCAGCCCTCTCAGGGAACTCGGCCTTACAGGTGCAAAATCTACTGGATGCAATCCTCTTCTCCACCCATTCCAAGAATGAATGAAAAACATGGTGGGTTTTAACCTGATCACCTCCCTTAAAGCGATGGACAGCTGTCCTGGTTTCAGCTGAGAAAGAGTTATTTTCTCTTTCTAGTGATTGCTGTGCAAGGAATGTCAATAATACCTATTGGTTTTAGTTATTGCTAAGGGATGTTTACATTATTCAAGGCGTTCTTTTCTGATTCCCATAGAGGAACAGACAGAAGGATGGAATGGCCAATGAAATATTCCACACCGTAGACGTCACGCTCGGTATAGAAATGGAGGTTAGCCAAGGGACAGAAACCTGCAATCACTGCTCAGGATGGTGGCGATTCACTGAGCGGTGAGAGTGTCTGGTGTTATTATTATTTTTCCTTTTCTGATGTTCTATTAAACTGTCTTTATCTCAACCCATGAGTTTTTTTCCATCCCCCTCCTTTTCTCCCTTGTCAGGGGAGGGAGGGAGGAGGGAGCAGCTGCGTGGTGAGGGTTAAACCATGACAATAGCAGAAACCAGAGTAAACAGAAATGTGTTCATCTTCAGAGGATCAGGCTGCCAGAACTCAGGCCCTGAGTTGTCCTGCTAGACCACCAAGCAGATAAAGGAAGCCTTCGGCTAACTCTTGCTGGTGATATAGTGTCGGGTGCTGCCCCTGGGGAGGAATAACCCCCTGCACCAGGACAGGGTGGGGGTGACCTGCTGGAGAGCAGCTCTGGGGAAAGGGACCTGGGAGTCCTGGTGGAC
>VXBO01014855.1:1220538-1236921 GCA_013400135.1 Rhinoptilus africanus
CCCCCCCCCCCCCCCCCCCCCAAGTTTGGAACCTACAAAATCCTTTTTTTACAACAAGAATACCTGTCTTTCCTAGAAGGGAAATTCCCCCATCGAATACAGTTATTGAGTTAGTCTTTTGTGATGTACCTTTGGGAAACCCATATTTTACTTGATCCTATTTTTCAGCTACTTTGACATCTTGAATTACTCTTTCTACCACAGTGTTTTAAACATCCGAAGGCTACAAAGAATTGACAAATGGGCCTGGACAATCATTTTCCACTTCTTAAATATGTCCGATTTATTCTTCTCCAGCTTTACGCTACAACCTCCTAACAAAACAGGCTAATGAAAATAACTTTCTAGAAATTAAAATGCCTTGGAAAAACTAGTCTCATTCATGGCCACTTCCATGTGGAGTGGTACAGTGATATTTCCCCTTTTTGAACGCAACCAAAGGGGACTTATTCCCAGAAAGAATGATTAAACCTATCAACACAAGAAACTGTGCATCTAAATTACTGAATTTTCATATCTTGTTTTTAACTAATTGATTAGACAGTTGAAATAAATCTTCTTTAAAGTACTAGAGAGCTTGAGGGCTTATTAGATTAATCTGAGGAAAAGAACAAGTACGATGTGCTCTACGCAATGTCTTTCAACCTCATTGCCTGCCTATTAGGCTGCAAGAAAAGAATATTTAAGTGCCTGTTTATTAACTGATTGTCAAAGAGGCCTGATTATTTCAAGGAGATAGCTTTGCACGAGAAGAGTAAGATGAACTGAAGAGTAACAAAATGATTGATTCATTTCCTTTGGGGGAGGGGATAAAATAAAATATGATGAAACATAAATGTGTCAGATCCATTTATACAGGATTAGATATTTAATGTATCTCCTTTTGAAGCTGAAATTAAATTTTCTTAAGAGGTATTATTAAAAGGGAGATGAGATGTAACCTTCTATCAAGATACCATTATTTTAATACAGCTTAAAAAAAAAGAACTTTTTTCCTGAAGTGTGCTAGTAAATTGATTTATGCAGATCTAAGCAGTAATTATGACTGTGCTTATCTAGACACCTTCTGTTTCTATTGATCCTACACATTATTCTAATGAAAAGCTTGTATTTCATAGCATTCCTGATGTTTGGAATTGTTGGAATTATTTATAACTTGCAGTCCAAGGGTGCTGCTAATGAAACAGAGTTTGAAACTGATTTGCAATGCACCAAATCATCTGTTTTCAGGCCCTGAGCACAGATAGTTACAGCACTCTGCTTCACAACCCAGAAATGGAGAATGCAGCACCCCTGTGGGAAAAACAAGACCAGTGTGCGAAAGGAAAGTGCCAGTCTTTCCAAGGGTTTCAGATCAGGAAAATGGATAAAGCCAGGAGATTAAGAAACTTCTAGAACTGTTGCAATAGAAAAAAGTGTTTTGATGGGTGCTAGAAAAAGCAACTTGATGAAGTCTGTCCTACCGCTCATCTGCTAGTGACAGTCACCTCTTTCAACAACCTGTGATGTTTTCATTTCTTCAGAGATTTCCTATGAGCCATACATCTGCTGAAGCTGTAACTGCTACTACAATTAGAAATTGCCGTGGGAAAAAAGAATAGCCATGCCTTCTCTGACGAGCAAGGACTGAACTGAAAACTTCCAGTTCTTATCATAATACTTGGTCAAAAAATACCTTCTCATGGAGTCATTGTGGGGGAAGATAGAATCATAGAATCATAGAAGATGTCATGGGTAAATCCCGAGAGACCTTTCCTACTGATCTGCTGTCACGTCAAACCCGGACAGAAGGCTGCACAGAGGAGGCAGGTTCCCTGGGGTGGGTTTGCTGGGAGGGAGGAGTGTGGGGAAAAAAATAGGCAAAAAGTGAGAGGGCAAGTGATCTAGTGAATAGCTGGTGTCACTCTGACCACAGCCCAGTCTAGGGGTATGTGAAACAGGGGTGAAGTATTGCAGCATCTGACTGTTCCTTGGGGTGCTGCTGGGATTTGACTGTTCCTCCATGTGCTTTTCATGGGGATAAACATGGGTATTTGTGGACCTGGTCTCCCAGTATTGACTCCAACAGCTAGTTGGCATTTCTTTATCCTTTCACCTCATCAGGGACAAATATTACCACAGACTCTTTGGGTACCTTTTATATCTGCAGGAAGTTCATATGCCATGACAATATGAAGAGAGAGTGGCATTTATGTTAAACACATTCCTCCCTTACCAGATAGCAGTGGCAGCAGATCTAGCCCACAGGAGGAACATTCCCAGAGACACAGCTATGGCAACGTAATCTGACAGCCATCAGAGTAATTACCATTTATCATTATGGCACCAGCTAATAGCTTCAGGGACATCCCAAAAGTCCCTTTAATGGCAGATTTCCGGTCCCATAGCTGAAAGAAAGCTGGTCTAAATTACCATGGAGATTATACTTGAAAATTCCTGGTCTGCTTCTAAACACAGTGATACACAAAACAAAATTATTATTTCCCTGCCATTATTACCTCTTTGAATGCTACTTTGGATTAGGATAAAGACATTTTTCCTTATCAAGATAGGCTCTTAAATGTCTTTGGTAGATCTTCCACTAATACGTATCTTAGTGCTATCCAGAATAAAATGGTCATCAGCCACAGGCTCTGTGAGACAAAATTGCAAGCCACAGATGACCCAGAGACTGTAAGTCACCCATCTCTCAATTAAGTAGAACAAAGCAGAGCACACCCAGGGAGCTCTCAAAAACACAAGATGCCACTATGAGCTACAGAGCTCTGCCTGTGACCAAATACAGACCAAGGATATTCTAAAACAATTCCATAAAGTGTGTGAACAGGAGCACAACTAATTATAAATACTAAACAGATTCATAGCATTTTTAAAAATCCAATAGAACTTCTTAAACTGAAGCCAAATGACATCCCCATTGGCATTGATCTTCACATTTGAAGATTATACTAGATCTTAATAGAACTCGGAAATTGCAATTGCTCATCAAAAACAAAAGGAAGGAAGCCCACTAATAGGCATGGATCCCAAGAGTCACTCGCATTTCACTTCAGTATGTTGTCACACACTCCATCCGAACAGGTGCTGGGGACGGCATTTACAACAGGAATTTAAATTCTAAAGTAGTCAAAATTGCCGTTATTTAGATCCAGTTATTCTTTGTTGGAAAGAACTGACCATCAACATCAGAATTTTCCTTAGATGTGACTTTGTAGCTGGAATTTAATTTAGGAAAAAAATTGGAACAAAAGGGATTTTACCGTTCTTTGTCTTGTAATGACTTCTTACTTTTTTTCAGAAAACAGACATTCAAATAAAGAGAAGAAAAGAAACAAAACATGTTCAAATAATTCTAAAAACTTAAGCTTAGACTGCCTTTAGCCATCAATCTCCTGGGGCTTTCAGATTCATTTTACAGAATAATTCAATGCTACACTGACTTTATCCCTGAAATTGTTTTGTGGAGCTCTGCTTTTTAGAGTGACCTGTTATTTCTAATCCTGTGTTTGATCTGCCTGTTTTGCAAGCCCCAAAGTACAAACCTGCTCTTACCCAATGCTAATCCCAAAATAATACACTCAACCACTCAAATTAATACACCCAGGGCTGACTAACTCAAGACCATCCCTGGAGGGGGTACCCAGACATTGACCCAGAATGTGGCTTGCACCCAGAGGGGGAGGAAGACGACAGTCTTGGGATGTGAAAAGCCTACATTTTACCACTAATGTATTTTCTGCCTCCATCTCTGTCCCTTATTTACAATCAGATGTCAAAGCAGAATGCTTTTCTCCTGAATTTAGGTGCAGTCTGTATTTGTCACATCTTTAGCCAAACAGGACTTCATTTTGTAAGACATAAGAACGTTGGAAGTGAGATTACAAATAATAGGCATCAAGCCCTGACCTCAATGATCAAGAGACTCGGGGTGTTGTGAGGGCAAGAAACATTGGCTATGTTTATAAAGTCAATGAGAGTCAGTTATTGCATTAGGATTAATTTACTTTTCCAAAATTGTTGTTTTTTTCCCCTCCAAAGACATCATAATAGGAATTTTTGGAACTTGATGATCAACTTAAATGAACTCAGGTTCCCTCAAAAACCTAACCAGAAACATGCTCTCAACTTCAAATAACACTTTTTTCATCTTGTTTCAGAGCTTCTGACTCATTTCCTCTCCAGATACAACCTTTCTCTAGTGCTTCTCTTCCTGGACACAGTATTTGCAAATTCCTGGAAAACGAAATGGACAGTGAGCTCTTCCCTGACATTAACGTGGTCAGCTGTGCCACCGACTCTCCTTGTTTATTTGTTGATTTGTTCTGGTTTGGTTTTTTTGGGGGGAGGGGATGGGAGAGGGAGGAAGGAAGGGATGTTTCTGAGCAATATGATTCTACAAAAGTTCACCCAGGAACAAGGCAATGGGAAGATTCACTCTGATAGCAAGGGAGCAGATTAAAGGGTGAGCACTGAAGACTGAGCCAGAGACTGGGAAAACTGATGAGAACTGCTCTTCCATTGCCTATTGCTTCCTGCATTTTGTATTAGGTCATTAATGATCTTCAGTTGATGTTGACTGAATGGTAAAATAAAACATCCACTAAGCTTTAGAGCCAAACTGCATGGAACTGATTATTTTAATGTATTCTTTAGCTTATGTGACGTGGGGAATAAACAAAGAAAGGAAATCTCTAACTTAGTGAAAGGAATGCCCTAAATTTGTGAAGTGCAGGGAACCTCACTCAAAAGGACAACTGTAAACAGGCTTGAGGCTGAAGATCTATGGCCAGTGCGGCCCTATAAGCTTTGGCATAACACTCCAAAGAAGTGTTTTGTAAGATGTCGTCTAAGGAGATAGAAACTTCTCAGAGCTTAGAAAGTTTTCTTTAGAGCTCAGCCCTTAGGACAATTAGATCTCAGAGCACCTCAGGGGGCTGCTGCCAACAGGGACTTGATTTGCTGTCCATCACCAGCTTGCTGTATTTTCTCGGAAACAATTCATTTCAGGCTTACTCATTATTTTACGATATACCCTGAGGTGATGTGTCTATTGTGAGAGCAACTAGGAAGGGATATTGTGACTGAAGAGATTTGGTACAGAGTTTTGGTAAAGTATCTTTCTGAGTTTGGGAATAAATTTCTTGTATTTCAGGGGCAGAATCAATTGGATTTAAACTGTCCTTCTTCCTATTTAATTTCTTTGTCCAGAGGGGAATAGCCAGCTTTGAGGGATTTATATCAATTTGGCCATTACAACCTGGCTACTGAATAACCACCAACAGAGTTAGGTATGTCCACTTTGGTCTTTCCTTATCTTCCAAGTACAGTCCATCTGGTAAAGGGCAATGGACCTGAACAGGATTACCAACAGCTAGATGTTTCTGGATGCTGGGAACTCAAACCAACTTTTGCTGCTCTTTCCATATCCTGTCTGTCTCCATGTTGTGTGGAAATTATAAGGCCATTGTCCTTTAAGCAAGGCTGTACTGAACTCAAATGCATAATGCTAAATGATTATGGCTGCTGGGAACTAAAAAAACCCTTTTTTCTCACTCAGTGTTAATAACAGCTTGTACATAATGGTGTTCTCAGAGTACACCAGGCACTTATCACAGGTATAGACATAATCTAGAGTTGGGGAAAAATCAAATAAAACAAATGACACCTGAAAAAAAATATTAAAAAATGCACCACTTCCAGGCAGAAACCTAACATTAGATTTCGAAGGTGGTCTAAAGTACAGACGTGGTAAGAAGTCTTCCAGAGTACCTTGAGTGGACATGCCCGTATATATAGGAAATATATACCCATATATTTCAAAAGCTATCAATGCATTAAGTGATGAAACTGAGGTTTGCCTTCTGCTTGGGTTCCAGTAGTCAGAAGCAAATGAAGTCTGATTAAGTTCCTTGTTCTGCACATGATGTTTTCCATCCCTATGTCTTCTTTCTCTCCCCTCTCCTTTGTGTCTTCTGCCCCCATCTCTGTTTCTATTGTTGTTCTTGCGTTTGCTCTCTCCCTCCTAGTGATACCTGTGCTGTAAATAGCACCTGGAAAATCACATCAGCTTCTTTACATCACAGGAGATATGTAAAGGCATGCTTTCAGTGTAGGTAAACTGCATTTGCCATCTCTAAAATAGGCAGGAATACAGACAATCCTTCTTGTGGAATATGCAACATGACTTGCTAAATGTATGTTTGATTCACACTATTAAAATATGCATACTTAACAATGAGGGAATCCTCTGTTCTACAATCTATGTTTACCTGTTTTAAGTTAATTTCATTCAACCCTATTTTTTTATTATTAAAAGGTTGTGGGATTTTTCTGTTGGTTGGCTGGCTGGCTGGACTTTTGTGGTTTGGTATAGGGGTTACAGCAAAGACCCTCTTACAGCATTTAAGCTAAAGTTACAAAAAGCTCTCACAGAAAATAAACATTAGACTGGCAAACACAACTATTTATACGGACTGAAAATCCCCTTATTTTAGCCAGGGAACAAAAATAAGACTATTTTAGAAGGGCTGATGTTAGATCCAGACCAAAAGTTGTCGGACAATGCTATTGGCTGACTAAAATGGGTAAATTAATAACAGCTATTCCAGGCATTTGTTAGATTTTTCAATAACCAGAAAGAAAGAGGGTTAATAATTATTTGTTACAAGTATTTTATTCAGCTCTGTAGTAGCCTGGCATTTAGGGTTACCTTGACACACAATGCAGTTTGTGACAAGGTAATTTAGTACTAAAAAATTTATTTTACGTTAGTTAATTAAGGGAAGGGTCTTTGTCTTTCTCAGCATGCTGACAGCACCATGCATACCTCTATTGCTCCTGCATGCAGATGTTAAACAGCAGTATTTATTCAGGAAAAGGTCAATGCAGACACCATTCCAGAAACGTTCGAGGACCCTTCTCCCCTGACCTGAAACCACTGCATTTTCCTGCAGATACTCTGTCACCCCGTGTCAGGCCACACAAGTTAAGGCACCACGCTCCAATTTCCCCATTAGTCACTTGTTGAAGCACTTCATTAAGGAGTCACTTAAAAACCTTGCCCCTTATCAGACTCATGATTGTGTGAATTCTCTGGCAATGAGCAGAACTGATTAATTTAGGCCGAGAGGTATTTCCTAAAGCCGTCCAGCTGCCTTTTAGCAATTTTGCCTGTATGCAACCTGCTGCAGAGCTTCTCCTCTAGATACTTACTTTCTCTCTTTTTCTAGTTAAAATTAAAAGCTTGACTTTGATAACTGAAGCACAATTAATCTAAACTAAGTAGATGATTTAAACTAGATTCACTGTTGGACATGGATCCAAGTCCAGAGGGAAATAAGGAAAAACTGAAAATGGAAGAAGTACATACCTAAAGCCACACGCGGGAAATTTCCAGGAAACTAGTCTGGTTTTTGACTAGCACTAAACTGGCTCTTAAAGCATCAAGAAGAAACCCACAAGGAAGGAAACTTTTCCTCAAACAGTCCTTGCCAGCATATGCTTCACCGTAAACAAATCACTATTTCCAGCTACCCTTATCTTACAGGAATTGAAATTTCTTTAAGATGCAAGTTCAGCCGTACCCCTGGCTTTGGATGTTTCATTGCTGTATGTGATTTCCCCTGATTCTCGGTATACCTTTCCCTGCAACTCAACTATGGTTGTTTTTCCTGCCTTTTCTCTCAGGAATGTTTCTTTTTCATGCAGAGCAACAGTCTCCCCCCGTCTCTGCATCTGAGACATGGGGTTCCCTGTACTGTGCTCTCTCTTCCATTCTGTGCGTCTCTTGTGAGAAGACTGGCAGCCTCACTAATTCAGCTAAGAAGCTCCTGAAGTGAAATCTGTCTGATATATTCTATGTTTAACATCAAGCTTTACGTGGGTAGAAGGGAGAGACGTCACTATGTCCCCAGTGACAGTGTTCACAAGGCAGTACAGCTTTATCTTGTTATCTGTCATGAGGAAAACCATTGCATTTTCTAACTTTAAATAAGACTGTTTGAAAGCACCATAATAAAAGAAAGAGGGAAATAAAGCAAAGAGTAATGAGAGAAGCAATAAACAGCTTTCCAGGGAAGCTGGGAAAAAAAAAAAAAAAAAAGGAAAGAAAAAAAGGGAAAGAAAAGTTGATGAAGCAGACACAGAAACAAGGCTGCTCCAGATGCTAGGCATGCCACGAGAGAAGAGCACTGCAATAACTTGCAGACTGCTTGAAAGGGCAAAAAGTTCTTAAGCCAAAGTACTCCTCAGCTAGAGTGAAAGAGAAGGAGGATGTTAATTAACTAACATTAACTGAGGCTAACTTACAAGGTAGTTTGCCCATCATATATTTACAGCAATCAGATAAGAAGAGAGGCCAGAAGGCAGTAAAAATTCAAGGTCATTTTAGTTAATTCGCAGACATACATGTCATCAAGATCTTCAAAAAAGGACCTTAAACTATCTGGGGGACTCACTGAATAAATCTTCAGCAATTAGCTTCAGAGACCACGGAGGGCAGAGGAGATCTAATAAGACTGATTAAGGGCAACTGAATAACTTCTTCAGGGAAAAGGGTTACAAACTGGTCATGCTGTCTTTGGTAGACTCTAGAAAGGTTTTGGGACAAAATATTACACAATACTTTTGCAAGTACCTGACAGATTATAAAAATGGTTCTATCAAAACTGGACCATGTCAATCCAGTCCAGTTTCCTTGTTTGTCAGAAGTATTCTTGATAGTGAAAAAGTAGCAGTTAATATATCTAATACATGTGGACCTTAATGGGATTTCTTACTTCTACATTTAAGCATTTTCACTTCAATTTCATCCCATTACAGTGCTGCTGGAGCAATGGACCTCTTCTAGCAAACTCGTTACCCTAAGGTGGTTCTGCTTGAATTGGTGCATACGGGAGAAGAAGGATGCAGAAGAGATGACTCCAGCCGTAGCTTCTACCTACACGGGGGCAAACCAGGATATCTCTGTTTTCAAACCAGAGTTTATAAACGGTTTCTAGTGAGGTGCAAAACCAAACTAGATGCTATGGTATTTCAATCAAATTGAAGTGATCAAACTGAAGTAGAACAATTTCTGAGTTTAAAATCTGAAGAGCAATTTTGATTTAATATTATGTTTCTGTGTTTTCCAATGAAAAGGCCAAATCCTAAAGTCTTGGTTTATTGTTTAACGTGTCTATGCTCCGCTCTAGCTGAAGCCAACAAGAATTAAGCTCTTCAAAGAATAAATATAGATTATATCCCTGTTAAGAAAGATTACATAAAATACACTATGGATGTATGATGTGCTAAATATGACAGTTCAATAGCACAGAACACAAAGAGAAGACTATTTCTTTTTTAATTATGCAAAAAGGAGAAAATTAGCAACCAATTGCTTTGCCAGCTTCCTTAGATTCCAATTAGATCTGCTATGCTAACAAGAAACTTGTAATAAGAACACTTCTCCTTTTCAGCATGCATGATGTGACTTCACATCAAAATGCAGCAGAATCTGGCAGTCAGCAGCACATTCCTACAGGGAAATATCACACATAGTTGTTTTCTATGGTGAAACACAGGCTGGAGAGACTCAATTGTCATACCGGTTGTTACCACCTATAATTACTTTTAAAGATTCATGCCCTGTAATGATCCAAGACATTCCTGTTATCTCTTTCCAGCGATTGATCTGAAACATCTGTCATCAACACCCGCATAGTTGAGAGCTATTTTGCTCAGGAATGATACGGAGAGCAGACATTGTCGTTGAGTTACAGTATGTTATGCATGCAAAATCAAAAATATCTCCAGCTGAAGATTTAATGGTATCTAAATTGAAGCCAGTAGCATTTTGTTTTGCAAGGTGGCAATGTAAACATGTTTGCTTACAAGCCTTCTGCTCTGCAGGTCTGATGTGGCAAAGCATCAGCAGAGGATGACAAAGTGAAACCAGTTTCTGATGCCTGGTCTGATAGAGAAGGACAGATTCAGAAACCTGCCCGGATTTGCTAGTTTATATAATCTGTTAATTACTCTTCCTGCTTCTTACTTCACAGAGTCCAAGCTCAAGAAAGTTGATTGCATGGAGAAACCTCCCATTGACCTCAAAGCACTTGTAGGACAAGTTTTTGAACAGATCCAAAAGTCATTAACTTATACGTATTGAACTTCTTATTTTGCTTTAAAGAACAAAGCATGGCAAGGTATTTGTAACGTGTAATCAGTAAAGACAAGCTGGCTTCTCCAGATTAAATAATAACTGAAGGCCAGATTGTAAACAGAACTCATTAAAGCCATTTGGATTTAGAGAAGCTAGCTCTGGTACAAATTTTGGCTTCAGATTTAAACTAGGCTGACACAGCTTAGGGGAAATTGGCATTTGCTTCATTATTTCCCCATTCACAATTTCACATTGCGGAGAGAACAGGACAGAAAAATCTGGAGTTTATTGTTTCTGGCCTGGCTGAAAGGCTGGGGCAGGGAAGCTTTGCCTCCCATGTGATTCACTGTCCAGTTTCCAATGAACAGGTATGATGAGGTTTTGGGTCACACAGAGCTAGTCAGAAAATGCTAACTATTTGCTGCTAAGAATCAAGATTATAATTAAAAATTGTGTGATTAAAAGAAGATAAAATAAAAAATAAAATATGTGCCATTTTTGTACGTATGTGTTTGTTAGTGTTTGTGTATGCTCACGTGCTTACATTTCAGAAAGCAAGAAACCATGAAATGACATATGAGAAAGTTTCTTTCTGGTTTTGCTTTCTTCCTGTTAGTGTGTAGGCAAACCAAACCAAACCCAGAAATAGTTAGAAGATGTAGGTTAAAAGTGGAAGTACTTTGGATTTTATTTTAATTTCTTTTTGGTTGGAAAGTATCACTTTTAGTGGGGGAAAAAAAAAAGAAAGAAAGAAAAAAAAATTCAACAGACTTTCCCCTGGCTCTGTTTCTTCCACCCCATCTCCATTTTTAATATATCAGTTAATTTTCTATAGAGTTCTACACATCTGAAGACATAGGGAAATATCAGCTTTGATCTTTGGGGCTCTTCATAGGATCCCTAAATGACAGGCAACAGCCACACCAAAATCCACACTTGCTTCATCCATCACCCAGCCTAGACTGCTGGAAGCAAAGAAATTCAGTCCATATAAAACTTATGTAAATGAACACTACAAGACATTTTTCATCAAACCTAAAATACTGAGAAAAATGTAGGACTTTAAGGTAAGGAGCTCTTATGTAATTACTACACTAAAAAAAAGTATACATTTCATATACAAATCACAATATTGTGTATTTAAAAGAAAGTAAATATCAATAAAACAGACTTACGAAACATTTTTTTAAATCAAAATTCAAGGAGTCCTGCTGCGGCGATGTTTCCATTTTAAGCAAGACTTCCCCAAAGCCTTGCCCAAAATGCGTGACACCGCTCCGAGTGCCCAGCTCGCCCTGCTGTTCCAGATCATTAGCGTGATCCCCACTGACACACCGTATGGCAGAGAACGGCTTCACTCTGAGCCATGAGCAGTACCAAGCTGTTAACGATGCCCTCAGCCCAAACCATGTATTTTAATGAACGCGATGGGAACTTTCAGTTCTCAGCACGTAGACATCACTGGCAAACAAACACTCAAGGCTGTGTTTTGCCGCGGTACCCTAGAGGGGCACATGCACATTCACAAATACATATTCAAAGACTAACCCATGTTGCAGTGGGAATATGTTTTATTTTATTCTGCAAACTTAAAGTGACTGTGGAAAGCCACCTGAAGAGGTCAGGGTAGCTTAGAAGAGAGACTACAAACGGGTCTGACAACATGTAGTGGGAAGAGGGAGAACTCTTATTTTTGCTCTATCTGGCTTTGATGTTTTAATATTTAATATTATTGTAAGGAAGCCTGAAGCACAAGGGCAGCCTTTTGTAAATATTTTTAGGCCATTGAGTCATCTCAGCTCCCCACCGCTAGGTCAAATGGTGTGGAAACCCTGTACCAGCACAAACTTCCAGCACGTTAAGCAAGAGAATATAAACACGTTCTTTGTTCTCCCCCACTCTCTTTTTTTTTATTATTTTTATTTCAACAATGAATGGACCACAGATCAATAACCAGTAGTTAAACACCTAATGAAGGAACACAGACAGATCAAATGAACTATTAATGGACAGATGCACAGAGGGTTGGCCTCTGAAAAACTGAGGGTCGGATTTCCACATTATGAAATCCCACTGTTGAGGCCAGATATTCAATACACATTTGACTTGGCTGGGAAGTAGCTCTGAGGAGAAGGATCTGGGGGTCCTGGTAGACAGTAAATTATCCATGAGCCAGCAATGTGCCCTTCTTGCCAAAAAGGCCAATGGCATCCTGGGCTGCAGAGGGAAGAGTGTGGCCAGCAGGTCACGGGAGGTCATTCTCCCCCTCTGCTCTGCACTGGTGAGGCCACAACTGGAAAACTGTGTNCAACCAGCTACACAGCGAATTTTCAAGAGTGGTCATCACCAGAAAAGGGACAGAAAACGAACAACTGCAAATTCACTTTACTGCGCGTTTCACACCACAGGCAAGAAAAACATCGACTAGATAGGCACCAAAACACACTACAGTTTTTCTCCTCTTAACTGAACTGGAGGGTTTATATGTTGGCTACATGGAGGAGACTCTAGTCCTGCCTATGTATCCTGTGTATTCCTTTCCTTACTTTCATCCCTTTTTCTCCCCTCACTTCTAGCAAGGTCCAGCCCAGAATTAACACCATCCACTCCCTTCAGAGCCATGTGGGGCATTTCTGAGCAGGGTGGAAGGATGTCAGCAGGGCTGAAGGCAGCAGCTCCGCAGTGTCAGGGATGAGCTGCAGAAGAGAGTCTGCATGGGACCTGCCCGCAGTAACACTCTGGATCATCATCAGAAACGAGGAGACAATCAAAAAGTATAAATTACCTTTCTTCACCATCTTTCCTGTGACTGCTGTAAATACAAGGGAACAATTCTTCCTCCATAGCAGTGACCACGAACAATTTATTATGGCAAGGGAACCTGGTATTGTATTCACTGTCACATTCTCCTGCAGCCAGGAGGAACAAATAATTCTGAAGATTAAAATGATCACAAAGCTGCCATTCCTTCAAAGCAAACCAAGCCCAGTGAAATGGATGCACCTCGTGGTATCTGAGCTGTTGTGTCTCATAGCCAGAAGTTTCAGCTAAAGTCATCTGTATGAAGATAATGCAGACAACTCTTTTCCCTTCACTGATGCTGAGATACCAGGCACACATGAGGAGAGAGAACTTCAGAGGAATCACATTGCTTATGGGCAGTGCTGAGTGCTTTTAGAACAGGAGATTAGGGGACTTCTTATCAACTGCTGAAAGCAACTCAGGAAACAAAGGCAGTTAAAGGAGTTTATCCTCCAAGCAGGCAAAAGCAAATGAAAAGCAGTTCCCAGACAAGATGAGCATGTAGATGGGTCCTGTCCTCCCTGACTGAGCTGAGCAGGAGAAGGAAAAAAAAAGCTATTTTACTTGTATCAGGCACATTTATTTTCTCAGATGTTGCTGAAATACACATCTGCTCTCTTCAACAGGAACAATATCAGTAACTGTTTGCGCTTTACCATTTTCTTCTTTGTCGTGCCATAATCCCCAGGGATCACAATGATTTTCAGGATGCAGACCCAGAGAAAAACATGCTTTTCGTGGTATACCTTGAACAGACACAAAGCCTTTGTTTTTTCCTGACTCCTTCAAACAGCACTGTCACATCGACTCTTCATCAGGCATGACAGAAATCCCATGTTTTAGGGTTCTATCCACACTAACCAAAGTGGACATACAAGAGAAGCTGCTCTCCAGTTGTGAAATTATCATATACAGCCTGATAAGTAAGTTTTGTTTCTGAAAGTAGGGATCAGTGCTTGTCTTTGCCAACAAATGCTTTGTTCATTAAACAAAATACGGTGGGAAGCTTCTAGTGAGACAGCATATTAAGAGTCATCTGGACAGCCATAAGGACTGTTTAACTTGTTAATGCTTTTCCAGTTGCCTAATATGCTGAAGAAAGATGCAGTCAGAGGCTACTGTCCATGTGAACATTCAAGTCTCTTTAAAAATCAAATATTCCTGGGATTTCTCAACTGAAGATAACAGATTGGAAAGTAAAAGGGCAAGAAAAAATAATTTCCTGATAGGACAAAGACAGATTGCCATATCTCCCTGCCATTTGGGGTCAAACTGTGTTGTCAATGTCCTTAAGGGTCAATGTTTGTAATTTATTTGTATTAGAGGCTTATTTAGAGATTCTCTCAGCTCAGTTCCTGAAAAACCAGCAGCCTGCCAGACATTAAGAAGTTGTTCACAGGATGATTACATGATTAATACTAACATTTCACCATATTTCTCACAGAGAATCATGGTTTTTTTGTATCCATACGTACACACATTTATACATGCATAAAAAACCCACACACTTTTACACAGAGCAAGGAAGCTGAAATTCTAGTCTATTGAGAATTAAACTGAGTGTGGGTTCAAGTTCTACAAATCAAAGCTGTGGCAGCTTGTAATCATTGTCCCATTTAACGAGTTGATGACTGTACAGAGTTCTGACCACCTCAGACACTGTATAAATTGTGTGTATTATTACAAATTTATCTGATTTCATGACAAGCTGTACATTTCACAGTTTTCAGTTTTGATGCATCTCTAAGGTCTTATCTGAATTTAAAAGGTTTCCAAAGAAAGTGATGCTAAAAAACTCTCTTAGCACGGATGAAATTTATCCTGGAAACAAGAAGAGAAAGCCAACCCAAGTCAGCACTTCTGTTCTGTTACAGAAACAGCTAATAGTACCAGTTGTACTGGTTAAAGATTTTTCTCACCATGACACATGCAATTATGTATGCAATTTTCTTGCATATATAATTGCAAGAAATTTATGATATTTACCAGTGTAAATATAACCAAGTATTTCAAGTACATTCCTTTTTGATATGTCAGGGAGTGCCCCAAAGAAACTTCCAGATCCTTCAGCAAGCCAGCAGCCATAACATCAGGTTACAGGATGACGTCTGGACTGACCTTCGCAGGTGACCAGGTTTCGATCAGATGGGCACCTCAGGGGTCTCGCCATCGCCCTTACCCACGCTTTTCCTCATCAGGGCTGGTCACCAGATTGCAGGTCAGACTGACCAGTTGCGTTCATTGCTCCCAGAGAAACAAAGAAACTGGACTACAAACACACACAGTATGAAGTGAGAGTTCATTATGCAAGTCCCAGTCTGAAGTGAGTAAGATGTGACTGGTTATCATGCAGGCAAAAATAGCACTCATATCCCTAAAGAAAAAAGAAACTGAGCTGGCAAATACCGAAGCATTGAGGACTACAGATTTAAGCTTGCTGCAGGATTCTCGCTGTTTCTCATTGTGGCACTCTTTTGCACATAGGGAAGAAATGTTTTGATACAGAGATAAAATATCTTTATGTTGGTTATTCACCATGTCTTGGGATTCCTGTATTAGCATTTCATAATGGGGTACCCAAACTCTAAACATCAACTGAAAAAGTGTACTCAAATTACTTTTGTAGCCATTTTTTAAGCAAACTTTCATTTTCTGCTGATCTCTGTAAATAAATAAGTGAATAAAATGTTGATGGTCCTTGTTAATCTGGCAGCATACCCCACCCTTTGATATCCATGGAGGAAAGTCAATCAGAAAAGCACATAATGTATGTCAAAGTCTGACACTGATCATCTTGGCCTTGGCTCTTTCATTTACAAGATTATGTTCATGTGGCAACCTCGATGGAGCAGCACTAAATATGATAAGCCACTAGAGTTTCTTACAATGCCATAACAGTACATTCTTGTGAGAACGTGACTCAGAATATAAAGAAATAAAAACCATGGTGAAACTTGGCTAAGGATGGAGGGAAAGATTTGGAAAGATTTTTTTAACCTTCCAGTCTTGGAATGTAGTTTGTTAAAGACTCATCAGTGTCTGTACATTCAAAAGTGCATCTTCTCACTGAGCTAGGGGAATCTATTTCTAAAGAAGTGACAGAGCTCATACATGTTCTTAGCCCCAGGCTAGCTCTCTCTGATTTTGGGGAGACAGGAATATGGACTAGTGTCATGCTCCAGGAATCTCACCCCAATCCACCCTGTCACAAGACTAGGACAGCACCAGCAAGGAAGAAAGATCCCTGGTTTTCCTTTTCATTCTTCCTTACCCCACTGAAGAAGTAACAAAGTTGAACAGAGGGGTCAAGACCTCCACTGACTCCGAGAGCTCTGACACTTTAAAATCTGGAAACTGGACAAGATGCATTTTCTCAAAGATTAAATGAGGCTGTGGCTTTTCTCTTCTATGAGAGGGATCTCCAGCTCCAGTCTTCTCCA